>QXVZ01004015.1:0-27066 GCA_008931825.1 Phallusia fumigata
CCCCCTTCTGGCCACGACCCTGACCCGAAGGCATACCGACCATATTTGGGTCCGGACTATTTTATAACTTGAAACAAGCTGTTGGTCAAAAACTAAAGCGCAAACAGACACAGTTTTATGTTTTGTAATTTAGAGAAACGACCTTCAAGGCGATTAAACTGGAGAACAATCGCAAATTGTTTCTCCACCAAATCGGAGAACGATCGAATGTATGAGGAAGAAGTGAGGAGAATTGAACGTCAACGAGAAGAAATGATCAGAAAAGCGAAACAAGATGATGGTATTACAATATTGTTTCAGATGTTATGACGTTTTGTGTCGTCCTAATTAGCGGGAGAAAAAGGTTCTGATATGGTTTTAGTGGCGCTTTTATTTAATTTTTTTGTTTAATAGTTAATGACTTCCAAATGAACTAGGCTGAACGAAAGCAATAGAAATCTCAGTTTTTCTACTTTTTTTAATGGATTGCACCTTGTTTAACTTAGGGGGTGGTTCAACGCATAAGAGAACTTGGGCCAATAAACTTAGCAAACTGTCGAGGCGGCCAATAAACATGGCAAACTGTCGAGGAAGGCCATATATTTTACGGGTTTTAGCAAAAAGCGTTTGGTTTAATGCATCGCCTTTCGAATCAGAAATGACAAAACATTTTAGTAGGCGCGGACAGTGCCAGTTTTCCTCTGGCGAAAATATAATGTAGGAATCTGCAACATCAAGATTTGAAAGCCTCCACCTTGGCCATGTTTTTTGGACAAACACTAAGCTTGCAACCTTACAACCAGTTCGTATTCATGTGAGAGCGACCACTCAAATGCCACATAATGACGGAACCACTACGGACCAGTTTTCAGTGTACGCTGCTGCTCCGGATGATAGAGTGGAGGAAATACCTGCTTAGTTACTGCCGTACGCACAAGTGTTCGGAAAAAGTGACAAGAGAATTGGAAATTATCATATATTCACCACCATTAGCTTCAAAGTTGTCGTTTTTAGTTCCTTTGTATTTGGCGTAAAAACTTTTTTCTTGTCAAGCAAACACAAAGTGTCCTAGGTTAACTTTGTAACTGGAGTGGACTGCATTTTTGTTAAAAATTTGCAACAATCTGTAACGTCGCTCATTGCTGCATGTTTTTTCCGGTTTATTTTGTGCACACCATTTTTGGTTTTGTTTGACGAGAATGTGACAAATGTACCATTAACTGTTTTCCCTTTGTTTTGCACAGGTTGGTTACCTTTAGAAAACTGTAGTTGTTGGAATTAAAAAAACTGCAATGTCAATAAACTTCAGCTTCGCGCCTTCTTTCCACTTTGACGGCAGCAGTGGAAGCAGAAGAGTTGAAGAAATTCGAAGGGAAACTTTGAACCTGAAACGGGAAACTATTCAAGTCGAGGTCGACACCTTCAAAGCAGCCCAAAGTGAATGACACATTTGCTAGCATCGAAGTTACCTTATATTTTTCTCACAATTCTAAGCTTTCACCCTTTAAAGTTTTTATAGAAACCTGAGGTGTGATTAGTTTTTGCTAGTTTTACAAGAATATTTTACAAACTTGGTCTCAAGGTTACGTAATACTCAAGGAACTTTAAAGTGCTTCAAACTGGTTATAAAATATTTTGTACAATTGCTTAAACTTTGGTTCAAAATATAGCCAACTACAACGTGTTTTCTCATCAAAGACAGGACTACATTCAGTATCATTGGGCCGGAATATCACGAGGATGGAAGAATTACTGGCCAACCAACTATGAACATGGAAACTTCCGCTCAGGGTCTGAAACAATTTACAAGACACCTTGCTCAGCAACATGTTAACCAGAGCGTAACATTCAGATAAACATGATGATCAAGAATTGGGGCTTAAAAATCACCACTTAATGAATTGTTACTTTGCTCAGGAACATGTAACCAAAGCATAACTATCAACAAACATACCCGGGCAAATTTAACTTATATGCGTTTCTGTTACGTATCTGCGTGTTCAAACACAAAAAATGCCAAAAATGATTGCCCTGAATATTTTTTCACATTAAAATATTTACTCCGGATCTGTAACTAAGGAAACATAAAAAGTTATTGTCCGTTTATTAGTAGTGTTTTGTCTGCTTCTTTTCATGTTATTATTACCGTTTTGACTTTTGTTTTATCGGTTTACGTCCGCATATTTTAAACTATAGCGTTTTGAATCGGTATTTTTTTGTATTGCAGATCAATTGACCCAGTATTAAGGTTACCTTGATTAGGTCTGAAATTCATTGTGTGTAAAGTATGGGAAACGGGGTTGGAAAAGAAGAAATTGCTCAAGCTGAACTCGAGAGGGCGGTGCAAGAGCACAAACAAGCTGTTCTTAACAAGGCCCATGCAGACGTGATTAATGGTAACATCAGTTCTGTTTGTTTAATGGTTTTTAGATCCTCCAATTGTATAGGATTTTTCGAGAACGAAAATTGGAGGGTTAAATAAAGAAACAGAAAGTTTCTTTTATGAAAGTGGCGCAATTAAACAGATCACCAACACAAAAGTTTTGTTTTAACTACACCAAGCGATTTGGAATTTTGCATTTTTACATTTTACTACCAGATCAAGTTCGCATGAGAATCGTTCAACCAAGAGTAGAGCGAGATGGAAGAAGGGTTGGGAGGTATCAAGTGGACTACGATGGTCCTGACCATGCTGTGCCTTGTGCTCAGACCTTAGTAAACATCAATCAACGAGCCGTTGCATGGCACCAACAACATCAAGCCATCCGATATTAAATTGACTGCAGACAAATTTCTATCATTTCGAACATGAAATATGTGACGTAATTCTACTTGCCAGTGTTTTGGACATTATGTTTATACAGACACAGAAGAGAAAAAACATTTAACGGATTTGAACTCCTAAGTTGTAATGTAATCAAACAATTAACACTAGTTTGTTTTTGGTTTCGTACTTTTTTTTACACGTGTCTCTCTACCGCCCGTCAGTGGAAACTTGTTGCAGCTACATATTTCCAACGAAATAAATTTACACACTAACTTACAAATAATGGACAAATTTTCATGACATAGTGTTTTTGAAATTTAATGTGACAAAACTCTGTGGCTGCTAAAGTAACAAAAAATGTACGAAAACACTTATTTTTACCTGCATTTGTTCAAAAGCCTGCTTTTAATCACACGTTTTTGTTTCAGAATATAAGGTACACTTGGCTTTTACCAAATTTGCAATTTGTTGGGTAATTTAATAATGGGCAGCGGGCAAAGCAAAAAGAAAGTCAGAAGAATCGAAAACGAAACTTGGCAACTCAAAACGGAAAATTCTCGACGCGAAATTGAATTAAACCAAGCAATACAAAGTACGGGTCTTTTTTATTCTTACCGATTTTTTTCCACAGCGTATTATTAATATTTTGCTAAACTTGTTTTTCGTTCATTGATTCTCGAAACGATTAGTTCTGACCAACGTTGCCATATTGAGATAATTTAGCCCGCTTGTTATATGGCAATCTGTAAAGGGGGGGTCTCTCCAGTCTGCTAAATTCCCTTCTTCACAACAATCCTGACAAAGTTCTTACACAGAAATTAGGCAATTTCGCTTAAATTTTTTACTCAGGAAAAGACAGACGTTGGAAATTGGATTAGGGCCACCGTAATATATTGGAAGTTCGTTTGCAACCAATTACACACGAGTTACATCTAATCTGTATGTATAGATCAACATACCGTTATCACGCAAACGGCCCCGATAAGATACAGAGACGGAACCCAGAGAGGTCAATATGTTCTTGATGTGGAAACCAACGCATCGGATTTGCAACGCCTCGCACGTGACTACCAACATCGAGATGGACCCGCCTTGAAACCATTTCTTCCAATCCAGTATCGCTAACACTGTAACAAGAAAAACGTCCACTATACTTTTGTGGCTTATGACTCACAGTTAATTGAAATTATTCTTTTTATTAAATGTCGATTGTTATGTATGTGTTATATGCCGTTTGAAGAAAAACGTAGTTATGCATTAAATAGAGAACGATGGTACCTAAACAATCACGCACCGGTTTTAGAATTAAGATTTACTATTCGGAAGGGGTTTTCAAATGCAACAAAAAGAATTACATGGCGTCTTAAGCGCGGAAGAATATCAACAACGTCAGACGATTAAAGGCAAACTGAACATGTCAAGTTTTTAAAATTGATTAAGGGTGTTAAAGTGTTTCAAAGTTTGTGTTTGCTAAAAACACGCGGTGAGTGGTAAATAATATTTTACCTTGCCTTGTGTTGGCCATTGCAAAGTGTTTAGGAATTAAACAAAATATGTTTTTTGGTTTTGCCCTGATTTTGTTTCATTAGATTTTAATTTTGTTTATTTTTAAACAAAGCAAGGGCAAAGATCACCATCACTGGGCCTGAATATCACGAAGACGGAAGCGTCACTGGCCAGCAGACAGTCGAAATTAGCGCATCGTCATCCCGACTTAAACAAATGGCAGAAGAAATTGCTGGACAGAGTGGAAACCAAATAAAAACTCAAAAGTAAACCTAACAGACGACCATGAGCATTGAAATTGAGGGCAAACAGTTTACAGACATAAAAATCTGACTGGTAGTAAAAATTTGCTGACACCTATTGTGTTTTGCAAAGAATAGTACATATTTAACAATTTTATGTATTCGTGGCTTGTTCCTTTCTAGATTATGTGTAATATTTTCCTTGGTTTGTTGAACTACTGTATTTTATGTTGTGTCCCTGCCTTAATTTGAATTAGGCGTCATACCAATTTACATGCACAGCTTTTCCAGTCCTGTCTGTTTTAAAGCGCTTTCGGCAGCTATGATGTGCCGTTGTTTTATGAGTAAACCTATAGTGACTTTAAATCATACCCTACCTATCTTATCGTTGTCTTCCTGTTTTGACACTTACATGTTAAGTACTATTAAAAGTTTGGTATCTTTTAGAAATAACATGTATTGTCTTGTGTCACAGAATAATTAAAATACTAGGGAGTTAACAATTGATTAAAATTTTGAAGCGAAATGGGGAATGGCCCTTCACAGCAAGAAATCGCCGAAGCTAAACATGAGAAGGCACTTCAAGAAAACGAGCTGGCTGAACAAGAAACGGTCGACGTCGGTAATTGACTGAAGATATTTTAAACCCCCTATTTGACGCAATTTATAACATCGTCTTTGCAGTTCTGTTTGCAGGGTCCCGCGACCAATTCTTAGAATTGTTTTTCCATTAAGTTAAGTATTACCAGGTACGACGGCAAATAATATTTGCAAAATAGGCTGACTATACCGCATGGACAAACTGCAAAGTGACAGTTTATTTTATATTGTTCTTCTTGTAATTGCCATGTAAGCCACTATAGATGCCACGATTGATGTCTTTGCAAAAGGGTACCGTAAAACAAAAAGGTTGGGAACCTCTGGTTAAGGGTCTTGTTCTTTGTACAATCACATTATTTTTTCATACATATTTGAATCACCTTACATCTGCTTTGAGGGGACTTTATAAGGTGTTATATATGAGGTGTTGTCTAACTCTGTTGTTTTTACGTTCAGACCAAGTGAAACTGACAGTCACTGTTCCACACATAAACGAAGAAGGTAAACCGGTTGGAAAACAGGAGATTCACTTCGAGGGACCAGATGATGCTTTACCACACGCTCTTAGAGTAGCAAGCGTGCAGAGGCGGCGGTTCGGCCATCGGCCACAACCGAAAACAAAACCCAAAAACGAAACTGGTTGTTTTAAACTTTGTTGTTGAGTGGTGTGTGGCCGTGGGTGTGAACTTTTAAGCAACGCAGAACATTTTTCTTTATTTTCTGTTGTTTTTACAATCGCACATAAAAACTTGTTACTTAAAATGCTTTTTTCGCAAGTCGTGTGTTAAACTTAATCAACTGTACGTTGGTTTTACGTTTGATTCTGCAAGTATGTGTCCTTGATTTCAAAATTATTTTCCAATTTTTTAACAGTGACGTCAGCATACATCAGAAACGTTACATCATATTATATACTGTGACGTCATATTGTAACAAATCACAGCGCCTTACCGAGATTTTGTAATAGGGCAGTTACAATATGTTTGTGCGGATTTTGAGGGGGAGCAATTCCTTCCACTATTATTCGGTATTTCAAATGCCGGTCATTTAAGCCCAGTTGATGCAGATGCAGGTGTTCTACATCTGATTAAAATTTGTTGTCTCTGAATTCTGGACTTTTCAGTTCTATAGGCTTCTGGCCACCCGCGGGCTCTGTAGTAAATTGATTCGCTTTTAGGTTTAAAATAATTCAAAAATTTTTTTTGTAGGAACACAAAGTGATTTTTAAAAAAGACTAAAACATTGTTGCTAAAATTAATGACTCTCTGCTTTAGGTGCATTATTTGCACCGAAGTTCAAACCGCAGGTTGACGACCCTCATATAAATGCACTTCGCATGAAAAACAACAACATTTTATGTACTTTCTCATTAATTTTATTACATGATTTTTTGATTGCATTGTAAAAACTCTGGTATCGTATTTACTTTTGGAGGGCCCGTTTGATTCTCAGACCTCAACGTGTTGTTATTTATCTCGATTGCATCTATTTCTGTTGTTGGAATTACCAATGCAAAGTTTAACTACATGCATGATAAAACGTCGTTGACTCCATTTTGAACCAGGGTACATTGTTGCATCCGAATGAACGACCTTGCGTTTATAAGGTTTACGAAGCATTTATTACGACAGTTTTGACCGACAGTCGTAAAGTTAGTTAATTTCCTCAGTTAGCAAACACGGAGGTAAATTTTGTGCAGGAGAGGCTCGGCTATATAGGGCGTTAAAGGCGACTTTTTATTGTGAAAAGTTTGTTGGTAGTGTGTTTGAACCATTGCCGTCGCTTCGGACGTTATCGCAATTTCTGCATAAATATAAATCAGTCGACTAGTTTATTGTTTTATTGCTTATTTTGCAAGACAAAATGCCAGGCAAAACGATTTGTTCACATGTATTTTTATGAAGAGTTCAGGAGCGAAATACGTGCAGCAGACTGTGACAAATTTTAAAACAAGTTTTATACAAACGGATGAAGCCATATGTTGATTTAACAGTGCTGTATGCTTCAGACTATTTGTAGTTTCTTCGAAACAGGAATCGTTTTTTTTTACTAATCCTGGTGCAGGACGATTTTGCACGAGTAATTTTTTTTATAAACCTTTAAAACAAGGGAATTTGTAAGTACCATCCGCATTTTGACACTTTGATCTATTATTTTTATTAAGATCGAGTTTACATAAAACAAACGGGACCCGTGATCCACAATGACGGAACCACCACAAGCCAATGACCGGTGTACGCTACTGCTCCGGATGATAAAGTTGATCAATTAAGAGCTCTTCTACCACAAGACGCCCAAGTTTATGGGAAGAGTAGCAAGGACTGAAAATTTGGGATAATCTGATGACTATATTTTGCAACTGGCAACTTACAAAAGACAAAAAAAAGTTTATGTGATTGGTATAATGTCCGTTTGTATCAATTTTGCCAAAACGGCTTTATTTAAACAAATAATTTAAGATTCTTCGAACTTTAAATCATAAAACCACATAATCTACCAAAGTATATCGGCGCTTATTTTGTTTTTTATTCAAACGTTTTGTGTAATGTTTGGTTGCATGTTTATTTTCGTTTCGTGTAGATAAGCTTGTCTTTACCCAAGTTATCTTGTAAACTACGTGCAACTGCTATATGTTTCGCACAGGGTTTTCTGTTAGTATTTATACTGATATATTTGTGATAATGGGTGGAAACCAATCTGCACAACTCGAGGAAACGAGAAATGCAACAGAAAAAACAAAGGATGAAATCACAGACATCAAATGTGATATTATAAATGCCAAAAAACGTAAGAACCCAATTTTCGTGTAGTCCCGCGTATGTGCAAGTGTGGCAACATGACGTCACACTACAAGATCCTGCGTCATAACAGTTCGGCATAGCAATGTTTTATTACACCACTATCACGCCACAACTAGTAAATTGGATACTTTACATTGTTTTGAAGGTAAAAGACATAAAATAGTTATGCCGGTAAATTATATGGTAATGCTTCTGTAACTTGGTTAAAGTTTGAATTGCCCTGGCTCCGTCAGTTAGGTATGTAGCATGCTTTCGCCTAGAGCCAAAATATAATTAAACTTTTCGGATCTTGTTTAAGTCAAAACCGAGATCTCAATCTCGGGGCCGGAGCACAAAGAAGATGGAACACAAGAGGGTCAGTGGACTACAGAAGTGGGCACGTCAGTTACATATTTGGAAAAGTTTGCCGAAGACCACGCCAACCGAAGACAAGCTACAGAACACAAACAATAACCGGCAAATTACCAATGGACTTTAGTAAAACATTATGCCTTTGTACCATATTTACTGCAGTGATACCTGTACAATTTTTTTCTGACCGTTTTGAGTTGGTTCTTCATGCTAATGTATTATTGCGTACATGTTGCATTTCAATTGTTAGGGTTGCAGAGATGGATTTTTTTCTACTTTACAACATACAGTTTACAACATACAGTTGGAAAACCAGCCCTCTGGTGTTCAACGTTATGAATCATGTTAATTGCTTTGTTAAGTTGGCACAAATAAAACCATTGATTGATTGGTCCTAAATTTTTGTGTTGTGTCTCATTTCATAAAGTGTACAATGAACTTGCTTACCGTATTTTGATGTTTTACAGTCATGAAGGTGACTTAATGTTAATAACTTTAACCTGAACTGCTTTAAACATGGGAGGAGGCCCGTCACAACTTGAACTCGCTCAAGCGGAACTTGAGAGAGTCAAGGAGGAAAAACGAAAAGCTCAACTGGAAAAAGCGCAAGAAGACGCCAATAGAGGTAAATTGCGAAAAACATACCACTTCTGCAACTGTTTGCACTGCAGTTATTTAAACTTATGTTTTATGAATGTGCACATTTGAAGCAAAGCACCATATGTTTGGAGAGCGTTGAAATGGGCAAAATCTAGTAAATGAAGCTGTTTAACCTTCTAATATGTTGATTGGTTTTCGCTGGGACTGAACCGATTTAAACACGGTTTGTTTTTTTGGGCCAAAAATAATTCGTTCAGATTCAGTTTCAGATTAAAGTGTTTACCCACTCTTAACTGGTATATTGTGACACGTAATCTTGACACCCCAAAAAAGTCCACCATTAAAATTTGACTTCAATATATTATTGCAATTTATTTCGCATATGGCGACTCAAAGAGTTATTATAATATCTTCGTTTCAATAGTTTTATAATGTGTTTATCAATAGAAAATAAGAGCGGTATATTTTTGTCAAATATGAGCACTAATAAATAATTTATTAACAGACCGATCCAATACCACAATTACGGAACCCAGGACAGAGAATGGCAAAAAAGTTGGGAAACTAACGGTTAAATACGTAGGGCCCGAGGAGGGAGTTCCACAAGCCATAAAGATTGCTCAAACCAACGAAGCGAGTAATTAAAGCCGAGTAAAAACCGTAAACTCTTTTGCGCAAGTTGAAAGCGTTTTGTTTCATAAACTTTCAATTCTAATAAAGTATAAATAACGTTGCAGTTCATTATTTTCACATTATACTTTTTGTTACGCACATTGCGTAAACCTTATTTTAAAAGTTTTTTTCTTTATTTTGTGGCAACCAACCGGATTANCCACAAGCCATAAAGATTGCTCAAACCAACAAAGCGAGTAATTAAAGCCGAGGAAAAACCGTAAACTCTTTTGTGCAAGTTAAAAGCGTTTTGTTTCATAAACTTTCAATTCTAATAAAGTATAAATAACGTTGCAGTTCATTATTTTCACATTATACTTTTTGTTACGCACATTGAGTAAACCTTATTTTAAAAGTTTTTTTCTTTATTTTGTGGCAACCAACCGGATTAAACAAAATCAATATTTCTTTATTCCGTATTATTAGCTTTTTTAGTGTGTAATTTATTGATTAATGTGGAATTTTTTTCTTTTTATCTGTAATTTTATTTTGATTATCTGCAAATAAATAACAAACAGATTATTGTTTAGTCAAAACCAACGGCGGACAAACTACAGCCCGCCAATTCTTGTAATCTGACCCGCCAGATGTTATTACAAATTATTGCAATGTCCCAATTCATTTTTCTCTTGATCATTTTCATGAAACATAAAGCTTGTGCGATTTATCTGGTTGCGTTTGTCAGACCCGCATGGCCCGCCAGTGAAATACTAAAATCTGGTTTGTAAGCCAAAAAAGTTTTCTCACCCCAGCTGTAACGTTTACGCTATAATGTTTCGGACATCGTGATTTCGTTTTACGTTGCAGGATTTTTTTAATGCTAAGCTTTTAAACTTTGCTGTTGTTAATGGCAACATCACTATGGGAAANTAATGTTTCGGACATCGTGATTTCGTTTTACGTTGCAGGATTTTTTTAATGCTAAGCTTTTAAACTTTGCTGTTGTTAATGGCAACATCACTATGGGAAACGGGCAAAGTGAAGAGTTGGAGAGGATTAAAAGAGAAACTGAAAAACTAAAAGAAGAAAATAATCGGGAGATCAGGTTACAGAAAGCAAAAGAAGGTAAAATCTGTTCGAGACCATAAGCACACACAAGCGTTTATTTGAAAAATATGTATATTAGGCGTCAAAACACATTGCTTTTGGCACAACCTAACCAGATGCAAATTTTGGCTTTTCACAGATCGTGGAACTGAAGTTATACAAACAGCTCCAGTGCGACACAAAAACGGAACCTACAGTGGACAATGGTCACTGGAAGTAAAAAGCAACGGACAGGATTTAAAACGAATTGCCACAGAACATGGGCAAAAACTACAAGCAATTAAAAGCAAATAACAATGCTTTTCGTGTATTTAGATGAACTTATGTTTTTTTTAATTTTTAAGGAAATTCCCACTCTTGCCAATTAGTGTTTAATGAGCACGTTTTAAAACATCGGTTAGAAACTTTCAGTTGTGCTGTATTGTTTTCTTATTTTACTTACACATTTTTGAAAATATTGTAATGTGGAATGAAAATTTAGAAATCTCGCCGTGAACACGATAAAGCAACAACAAAGTGTGTTTTATTAACTGTCAATGAATATCTTTTACATTGCCGAGCCTGAAGGGAAATAAATATTTGTTTACACATATTTGTATTTGTTGCCAGAAGACATGTTGAAACACAGTTTTAAACGCATTTAAATTTCGTTGCAACCTAGCTACCAACCAGCACCACGTATAAAAATGTCTTTTTCTGCGATTAGGAAAGATTGCCTGTGTACATTTTACATCTTGTGTTCCAAGTTTTTTTTACTTTTTTTTCTACAAATCTTGGACGGAAACAAATGCAAACCATTTCTCGAAGGAAGGGTGAAGTTGGGCACCGATAAACTATAGTGTAAAATTAGCTGCAATCGTGTATACACGCTTTCATCGCAGGTAGCAACTGCGGAACGCCAAGTGTTTACCAGTTGTGTTTTATGACCCTGAGTAACCTTTGGCGCAACGCGAGTCAACCGCTATGACGTCACAAACTTGTCTCGCCGGGGAATTCTGTCTGACTGATATCGCCGTTATAAAACGAGTGAGCGTCTGTAAAAAGTTAGTATTACGCTTCACACATTTCCTTTTTACAAACCTTAACTGTATTTGAAGTGGTTTATTGAAATCTAGAAGCATAGTTGTGGAGAAGATGTTGAAATTTTGTTGTTTTTCGGTGATCTGCTTTCTTTTCATTCGTTCTTCATCTGCAGTCGAATCAGGTTTGTAATATGGCATGAACTACAGGTTTTAAGTTTTACGCGTATGTACAGATCGATAGGTAAATCAATCCGAATGCTTTGAGCATACATTAGTTTTGACTTTAAGTTAAATCCTTTCAAACAAGCAGACACCCTCAAAAACTTCGAGTTAAGTTGATTTAACAAAGTTTATGATTAGGCAGACAAACAATGTTATTGTAACGAAAAAGGGACCTTTTCAAAAAACAATTATAAATCATATTTAGGTTTCAACCCGTGGTTAACTGAAGAGTTCATATTCCTGGTTGACGTGTGCTGCTTAAACGACACCCAGTTCCAGAGTCTAAAATCAGAACTTATTTCGGCAATGAACTTGTTCGAATTTATCCCGTATGGTCTGACTGGTGTTTACTCAAGGACTGGAGTTTATTTCTTCTCCAACTCCAACTCTATTCGGTAAGAACAACAAATAAAAATGCCCATAAGCATCGAAAGGGCAACAGGTCCGTTTTTAGGCTTAAACAAATTAACCTAAAATAAGAAATTCACTTTTCAAAAATTGTAACAGTCAAAATTGCATGCAAAATTCGGTACGTATGTTACATATAAAAGCAGCCAGGGATAAGATTTCTACCATAAGTTATATGACGTGCTAATAAAGGTTAAAAAAGTTGTTTAACTTGCAGTTAATTGCGTATTCCTGTCGCTGGTTGTTTTTTGTCCTGTTCATAAAACCTTGTTCAGTATTACACAATATTTTACAAGTTTGACCCTAGCGTACATGTGACGTAGTGTGTTTTATCAAACCTGCCTAACTCCACTTGACTTGACAGGAGCGAAACCGTTTCCAGCAACCAAACTTTCCCCATCGTAAACATCACAAGCACTAGCATCACTTCCTTGCAGGATGCCATTCGTATGACTCAGCAGGAAAATATGACGTCAGCAAGTACCGCTGAAGCCATTGAACATGTAACTGGGGTAAGTGGTTGATAAGTAATGAAAATTTCGTGGTAGTTTTATTTGTGGAAAATATTTCGCTGGACATGTTAGTTCCATACTCTTGTTTGTTGTCGATGTTGCAAAAACGTTGCTGTAGACGCATAAAGATTGTGTTTGCAATAAAAAACGATCTGTTTTTGACACTTGTCGTTGCTGAAAAGCGTATAAAGATTTGAGGAAAGGTTTTTGTTTCAAAGAATCAATGAATTTAACGTCTCTGTATTGATCACAAGTTTGTTATTCACCAACGAACGCATGTCACACGTCAAGGGAGTTTCTCCTTGCATAAGATAACGTCATGGCAGACGCGCGTCACAACAACTTGAGATTACACAAAACTTTCCGTTACTTACGTTGATGGAATTTTAAAGTTTGGTTCTTGATGTTGTAAAATTAAGATTATATAATCAATCATTTGAAACATAACCCTCAGTTTCCAATTTCTTTTCATAGTTTCACTTGTGTATCAAATATTTAAATTGTTTTGTTTTAAACCTATTAAAATGTTTATTTTCAGTTGTTTTCGACTCAACAATACAATAGAGTCCTGAGAAAAACTCTTATTGTTATAACGACGAATACCTCGGATTCAAGTAGCTCGTTTCACAACAGGTAGGCTATGAGATGTCAATACACCAAACGGTACAATAGGTAAACACCTAAAACGGGTTGCTCAATTGCCTTTAGAAATCTACTTAAAACGTGGTTTTGTTTGCTGCGAATAAACAAATTAGTCACGCCCCAATAGCCCAATGCGACTGTTTATATGGAATGCTTCCCCAAATGGGCAAAACGTCAGTAACTAATCATCATTTTTCTGTTAGTTACAACATCACCCGAGACAGAAACATCACCGTATTCGCTGTGGGAGTTGGAAGTGACGTCAGTCAACAGCAGCTATCCACTCTTGCTAATGGCGGCATCAGCAATGCAAGAGTTTATTTATCAACAGATTTTAACTGTTCAACGTGTGACCTTGTGACAGATTTAAAAGTCAATCTTAACATAACGCCTGCAGGTAACAAAATATAGTTTTACAGTACGTTTAATAATTTGCTTAATAGATACGATTTCTATTTTCAGCGGGCATTATTTGTTTTTTTTGTCGGTTGAAGGTTTGGCGCGTCTTTTGCAACTAGCTTTACTGAACGCGGTTACAAGTCGACGATTTTTTAAAAATTAAAAAATACATTTTTACATTTGAATACCTTGTCTTTAACCTTAAAATCAACAGCAGTGATTAAAAAGTACATATTTTCGATTTTCGATGCNAAATAAGAAATTCACTTTTCAAAAATTGTAAGCAGTCAAAATTGCAGCAGCCAGCGATATGATTTCTACCCTAAGTTATATGACGTGATAATAAAGGTTAAAAAAGTTGTTTAACTTGCAGTTAATTGCGTATTCCTGTCGCTGGTTGTATTTTGTCCTGTTCATAAAACTTTTTTCAGTATTACACAATATTTTACAAGTTTGACCTTGGGGTACATGACGTACTGTGTTTTATCAAACCTGCCTAACTCCACTTGACTTGACAGGAGCGAAACCGTTTCCAGCAACCAAACTTTTCCCATCGTGAACATCACAAGCACTAGCATCACTTCCTTGCAGGATGCCATTCGTATGACTCAGCAGGAAAATACGACGTCAGCAAGTACCGCTGAAGCCATTGAACATGTAACTGGGGTAAGTGGTTGATAAGTAATGGAAATTTCGTGGTAGTTTTATTTGTGGAAAATATTTCGCTGGACATGTTAGTTCCATACTCTTGTTTGTTGTCGACGTTGCAAAAACGTTGCTGTAAACGCATAAAGATTGTGTTTGCAATAAAAAACGACCTTTTTTAGACATTTGTCGTTGCTGAAAAGCGTACAAAGATTTGAGGAAAGGTTTTTGTTTCAAAGAATCAATGAATTTAACGTCTCTGTGTTGATCACAAGTTTGTTATTCACCAACGAACGCATGTCACCCGTCAAGGGAGTTTCTCCTTACATAAGATAACGTCATGGCAGACGCGCGTCACAACAAGTTGAGATTACACAAAACTTTCCGTTACTTACGTTGATGGAATTTTAAAGTTTGCTTCTTAATGTTGTTAAATTAAAATTCTATAATCAATCATTTGAAACATAACCCTCAGTTTACAATTTCTTTTCATAGTTTCACTTGTGTATCAAATATTTTAATTGTTTTGTTTTAAACCTATTAAAATGTTTATTTTCAGTTGTTTTCGACTCAACAATACAATAGAGTCCTGAGAAAAACTCTTATTGTTATTATGACGAATTTCTCGGATTCAAGTGGCTCGTTTCACAACAGGTAGGCTACGAAATGTCAATAAACCAAACCGTATAATAGCCCAATGCGACTGTTTATTTGGAATGCTTTCCCAAATGGGCAAAAAGTCAGTAACTAATCATCCATTTTTCTGTTAGTTACAACATCACCCGAGACAGAAACATCACCGTATTCGCTGTGGGAGTTGGAAGTGACGTCAGTCAACAACAGCTATCCACTCTTTCTAGTGGCGGCATCAGCAATGCAAGAGTTTATTCATCAACCGATTTTAACTGCTCAACGTGTGACCTTGTGACAGATTTGAAAGTCTATCTTAACACAACGCCTGCAGGTAACAAAACATAGTTTTACAGTACGTTTAATAATTTGCTTAATAGATACGATTTCTATTTTCAGCGGGCATTATTTGTTTTTTTGTCGGTTGAAGGTTTGGCGCGTCTTTTGCAACTTTACTGAACGCGGTTACAAGTCGACGATTTTTTAAAAATTAAAAAATACATTTTTACATTTGAATACCTTGTCTTTAACCTTAAAATCGACAGCAGTGATTAAAAAGTACATATTTTCGATTTGCGATGCATCGTTCGTTAAAGATTGTTTAATATTTACAGAGCCGGATTGGTGTTCTGTTTACAACTGCGATCCAAATGCAAACTGTCAGTGGAGATGGCCGTACTGTAAATGTAATGAAGGGTTCGAGGGAGATGGAAAAGTGTGTACAAGTAAGTTTAAATGCTTTTTGCTTAAGTCTTTAAAGGTTATTGTTATTTATACAATTGTAAATGTAAACTACTTGAGCATAGGAGCGGCAAACCTTTTGTAACCCTACGCACCTCACATACTTGTTTTTTATAGTATTGAAACGGACACAGGGTTGCCAGTTTGGCCTTTTTTCGGCTGAATTTCTGCAATTCAATTTAAGTATCACATAAATTCATTATTTTATCAAGCTTCGTTACTTTTTCAATTTCTGAAAGACTAATGTTGTTGTAGTGAGCATGTTATGCTTAAATTATAGATCATTAAGATTAAAAATAATGTTTGGGATTACAAACACAGGGTCACGTAAAAAACATGTTATTGTGTTAAATAATGTAACGATTTTTTAGCAATTTGATCACATTCTTAAAGCAGTTGATGTGTTCATATCATATACTAATCGTTTCATACACAGTTTTTTGTTTATTGTTGCATTTGCTATTCTCTCTAAAGCAATTTGTGATATTGTGCATTGAAAAACAAGTACTTTTTAGTGTTAAACAAGCTATTTGCCGAATTTTGTCAGCTGTATGGCTAAATTTTGAAATTTAAACCTGGCAACCCTGGCAGCATGAATGATTTTTTGTCAAAAAATTAAGGTCTTTTTTTGTGAGATCTTCAGAACATAAAACCTAGACACAGTCCAAGCATTAATTGAAATAATCAGAATATTGGAATTATTGACAAAAAGTGTATCTCAATGTTGTGGTTTTTTTAGGAATTTATTTGCAGGAATTTTACCAAAGTTTACATCCATATGTTCGTGTCTCTCGGAGGGATTTTCAAAGTTTAAAGTTTCATCTAAAGACAATTTTTCACCCGACCTATTATGAGGACATTAATAACACATACAGGGGGATTCATGTTGTGGATTTTCGAAACAATATCATAAGGTAACAATTTTTTTTCATTGGGTGTTTAGTTAAATTTGTAAAATAGTTTAAAACATCAGATACAGGTCTGTTGTTAAGACTCAGAATATATATAGTGCAGAACTGTATGGCTGTTGTAATATATTCTTACCGTGAAACATGGTTTTACATGATGAAAATACTGCTCTTTTTTGTGATTTATATTATTAGCAATTTCTAATTAGATTATAGTATGAGCTAATGGTAAACATTTGCAAAAAACTTGTCACTTTTATCTTTCTGAAAAGTTTTAGCAACTGTTTTCTGCACTGTTTTTCAAATACCTCATTATATTTAGGTATTACGTCAAATTTTTGGGAAGGTTTGAAACTACTAATGTACTTTTGCAAAGATATGTAAAAGATAATAGAAAATGGTTCCATTCTGCTTTGTATCAAACATTTGACATTGGCTTAGGACTTGGAATGCCCCAACCTGGTAAGTTTTGTAAAAAAATAACCTAACCTATGTTACTTGACAAACCAAGTACTAGTTTTATTGCAAGTAATGATATAGGAATATTGGTTATACAAATAAATGAAAAATTATCACTTACTTGTGTTTAACAGTTTCATGTTCATCTCCGTTTTCTTTCACCTACGCACAAGTCAGCACTGCAAGTTTTTCATTGTACCACTGCCCTCGAGGTAGGACCACAGACAGTTTACTTATGCTTGTTAACAGAGAAAAGATATAGCGTGTGTTTAGTTCATTGCTTTTAGGCAATAGAGGCCACAATGATAATGTTGTACCTTGTCTGTCTATCCCATGTTTTTGTTTGAATCTTGTTTGTAGGGTTTCCACATTCATCGATACAATGCGTTCCACACAACTCTAGCACAGACCAAGGTCTTCTACTTGGAGCTAAGTTTGATGAGAAAACACTTAACACTGTTGCATGTGATACCAGTTTGTCACAGGTATATAATTGTAAATTAAAGCCTCAAACATATCAAACTTTACTGATGCTCAAATGTTTATTGCTCAAATTCCAAATAGTAAGTTGACAAACAAAATTCATATAGCCTAAAATTTTGGAATTGGTTTTAATATTGGACAATGTCAACATATCATTTAGCATTTGTATTGAAGCATTGTGTACTATTGTTATTAATTTGTTACCTATTGCATAGATTGATACAACCAACTTGGATTTGTCAAAGCTGGTCAACACATCTGGACAACTTCAATTGCTCACAGCTGGACATAAACTGAATGAAAGTGAGATTCAACAAGCTTTAAACATTATTACTGCAATCAGAACATCAGTTGAAAATTCATCTTTAAAGGTATTTGTTCATAAAGTATTGACATGATCTGTTTCTATTTAAACATACCGGTTTGTACCATGCAGCATGCATTGATGGCTTAACGTCTTAAAGTTGGCATAAAATGGTTGTAGTTTATGTAATGTACAAACTGTTTTCCTGTCGTTATCAAAACATTTGTTTTGTTCAGATAACCTCACAGTTGCTTGCAAACATGGCTGTTGCTATATCACAAGTCATCACAGGATTAAAAATGAACCCGACATACGCTGCAGACCTCAAAATAAGACACAAAGTTTTGGAGACCTTGGACTGTCTTGCACATTCTTTGAACATGAGTGATCATGGCAAAAGCACATTGGACTTCAAAACTAATGACCTTGCAATTAAGGTAAACAGTTTTGTTTGCTTTAAGTAGCAATGGTAAAATATAGGTCTATTTTTATTTCGCTTATTAATCAGGCATCGTCAGTATCTAAAAAAAAGCAACCCTAATGAAATAAAAATGCCAAATCTTTAATTATCAAGGCATAGTGTTAATAAAAACTGAAAAAAATGAATGTATAGTACACACAGATTCCAGTCAAGTTAATAGTATGATGAACTGTTAAGTGACTGATATTTTCACCTTTATTTTGAGTTTCTGGTGACTGGTGGTCAATGAAATCATCATGTCTTAGGATGTTGGTTAAAATGAAGTTTCTGATTTTTTTACAGATTCAAGACATTTCAAAATCAAATATTGCCGATTCAGTTTCTCTTGCCCCTAGAAAAATGATCAGCAGTTACAACGACACACTTCATCCATTAAATGCCTCAATTTTAACCAAGAGTTCAGACACCCAAAATGTTCGTGCAGTAATAATTTATCTCAACACAACCACAATGAACCAACCACAGATTTACAAGCAAGGGGTGGGTACTTCTTGCAAACAATAACTTGGTGTTGGTTAAACTCCTTCGGAGAACCAGGGCCTTGGAATGGGCATGGATAAAACTAGCTCCAGCTCTTCTAGAGAAAGCTTCCTTCTGGTTGTGGAGCTTTTTTAAACCACTGCTCTACCTTGAGTTCCTTTGCAAATTCACGACTCTAGTCCCTGGGCTCATGCACTATTGCAACTTGGTACTATCAAGATTTTGTGAAGGGTTGGTGTTACATTATTTGAAACCAGTTAATGGAAGTAGCCTCCTGCAAAATTACTTGAAGCTTGAAAAAAAACCTATCTCAAAAATGCCTCAAAGTCCATTAAAAATGCCAAGCCCCTAGTTTTAGATTTTACTCAAAAACCGTGTAAAGAAGTGCCTTTATTGTAGAATGTGAACTTCGTCATCCTTCCACTTTGGTACAAGTGGTCGTTTTGTACTTCATCTGTTATTAAGTTGAAACATCTCCNACTCCTTCGGAGAACCAGGGCCTTGGAATGGACATGGATAAAACTAGATCCAGCTCTTCTAGCGAAAGTTTCCTTCTGGGTGTGGAGCTTTTTTAGACCACTGATCTACCTTGAGTTCCTTTTCAAATTCACGACTCTAGTCCCTGGGCTCATGCACTATTGCAACTTGGTACTATCAAGATTTTGTGAAGGGTTGGTGTTACATTATTTGAAACCAGCTAATGGAAGTAGCCTCCTGCAAAATTACTTGAAGCTTGAAAAAAAAACCTATCTCAAAAATGGCTCAAGGTCCATTAAAAATGCCAAGCCCCTAGTTTTAGATTTTACTCAAAAACCGTGTAAAGAAGTGCCTTTATTGTAGAATGTGAACTTCATCATCCTTCCACTTTTGTACAAGTGGTCGTTTTGTACTTCATCTTTTATTAAGTTAAAACATCTCCATTCATTTGCAGATGGTCTCAGCATCATTGAGTGACAATTCAAGTGTCAAACTTTCAAGCCCAAATGTTACTGTTGAAATGTTTGTTGAAAAGGAGTATTATGGAAAAGTTAACAGCACTACATTTCAGGTGGCTTTCTGTTTAATATAAATTGTCATCCTATGTCACCTATAACAGTTAACAAGTTTTTTGTTTAAATTCAATTTATTTTTGACCAAAATAGTTTACAGTTTGATGTTTAATTTGTTTTCTAATGATTAGGCTGCCCACATGAGACAAGAATGTGTCTCATGGAATTTTAAAAGCTCTGATTGGTCAACTGAAAATTGTTGCCTTGACAACGACTTGTATCCTCGAACAGTATGCAAGTGCGCTGCAGGAGTCGTTTCAATGCAAACGGTTTGTACATGCTTATATGTTTTTTATTTTTACCCTTAGAAAAATAAATGTATAAAGGGGTATTACAGCTTCTTATGTTATCTTTTGTTTTTATGTAGACAATAACCAGAGTTGCTCCAATCATGAAACATTCGCTTGTTACCATAGTAACTGGTTCCATCTTCAGCGGTGTTCTGTACTTACTCTTTTTCTTCATTATCTTCAATAGGTGAGAAAGAGTAAAAATTCTATGTTCAACTTGCTACACTAAATTGGTTTCTTTTGTTTACTACTGAGCATGTGGTAAATCAGTTTTGGGCAGTTTAAGGTTTTACCAAACAAAACCCTCTCGTTTTGGCATCAGCCTAAAATCAAAAACTTTTGCATCAAAAACTAACTTTTTAAGTAATGATGACAAATATAAATCACCAAACTTTTGATCTCTTTTATGCGTAACCTCACCAGAAGCATGTTTAAAACATGGTTTACTAGTACCAATAGTGATAAATATTAAACTCTTTCAGACTTTCATGTGCAGCGGATCCATTCTATTACCACCGGATGTTGTGCCTCACCATGGCAACCACATATATATTGTTCTTGTTCGCCCTCCCATGTCGCTCCCCCGAATATGTAAACAGAGGTTATGGAGTTGGTAGTTACATGGAGCCATGGAAGGATACAACAGGAGTTGCCAATACTACACTTCTCCACTTTGCGGTGCTATCCTCATGGCTGTTGCTATCTTTACACTGTTACACTACGTACAGACGTGCAATTAAGGTGTGCAAACAGAGTTTTTTATGTTAGTGATAAAAGGGCTTGGCAAAATTTGGTACAGGTAAAAGTTTGATATATGAATAAAAAAAATTATGTATACACTATTTATGCAAATTTACCGCAGCGCTCTTAATAGCATGAGGTTTAAATTTAAAAGCATTTTTTTTAATTTTTTATGATAATAAAACAGTTGTCAGAAACTAAAGGTATATTTACTTCTTACAATGATCTGTTAACTCACGTTTGTTGTCTGCAGTCAAAAATGTCAGATACCCGTGAAGTTTTGTTCCCATTTGTGGTATTTGTGATCGCCGCATGTGCAGTTGTTTTAGATGCTGGATTTTCTCTGGGGTATCTTGACAAAAATGTGCACAACCACGACTTCTGTAACCCAAGTAAGGTCTAGTGTTGATATAACAAACAAAAACATAGTTTTAGAGCTATTTTTAAAGTTTCTGTTAAAATACAACTGATTTTGTGTACAGTTCAATATACCGTACAATACTCCCATTAATTGTACCCTGGGTACTTGTGTATAAGGACTATCTCAGCTAACCAAGTCTCGTAGAACTGTGTAGAAGCAAGCAACAGGTTACAATGGACTTGAACTTGTGATGGGATTTGAACCCTAAATTCCAGCTTATATGTAGGGCTGGAAAAAGTTATAACAGACAGACGATTTTAAACATAAGTTGTTGCTGCTAGGCATTGTGAATACCTTTTTATTTCAGAGGATTGGCGATTCATAACATCCACTTATTTGGCTGACAACATGTGTTGGATCAGCGGGAGGTCATTCTACTTTGGGTCGTTTATTTGTTTGCTGATGTCGGTTGGTGGATGTATTGCTGCACTTGCACTTGCCATAACTAAGATCAAAGAGGTAAGGACAATTTAACTTCATGCAACCAATTTTGTGCCGTTTTGACAAAACGGTTGTGGTGTACAACAAAAAAAAACACAACATCTCCTCTCAAACTATGGAGATAAATCAATGCATTTGTTTTTACCACAAACTACATTACTAAGTTACAATAGATGACGTTGACAAAACTTGTTGTGTAATATAGAAAAAATCATTTTTCCCAATTTATATATTTTCCGTATGCATGACATACTCGGTGCACACTGTCATAATCCTTTAACCCAGGTATGTGCAACCTTTTTAACTGGAATACGTAAAATCCCCGCACACACATTACACCGCGTTCCGCAGTTTTGTTCAGCACAGGTTAGATTTGTCTTATGGGTTGATAAAATCGAACATTCCGTGTACAACGGATATCCGTTTTCGTTGTTCGCTTTACTTTCTTTTCTGAACTCCGACATTGAAGGTCCGTTGTGCAATGCACACAGACAAGTAATCCACTAAAATCTTTTCGCGAGCCGAACGCTGTTTAAACTCCGAACCTCATCACGGGCTGTAGGTTGCACATTCCTGCTTTAAGCTACTAAAAAAGCTTTTACACTGTTTCACACACTTCATATCTTCGCATGCAGGTTAAACCATACAACATAGATGAAGCAAGAAGAAGTGACGTATTCTATGCCTTACTCATAATTTTCATGTTTGGTGTTTGTTGCGCATTTGGTCAACTAATGGTTGGATCTGTGGAAGCAAGTACAAGACAAACTGTGGAAATTTGTTTCAGTGTTTCGACCTTTGTTTTGGTAAGAATCAGTTTTATTTGTTCACCATTGCTATTGCTAACAATACAAAATTGTGTGTGGATAACAATGAGTTAAAGTTATTGCAATAAAAAACTGGGTTCCAAAATTATAGAAATATTTGCTAAAATGCTAAATTCTCATAGTCACTATTTAAACACATGTTGTGAGGTTGGTGGTTCAAATTCTAGTGTTTTCGTTAGCTAAGCAACTTTTCCTAAACAACCTAGTAAACTTAAAAAGGCGCAACAAAATGTACCAGGGTAGTCACCCGGAAGCAGACCGCTAGATGGCGTACCTTTTATTCAGGCAAATTATCTAACCACAAAACTTTTTTTTCAGATGTTGACATTTGTTTTTGTTACGTGCATTGCACCAAGGATGAAAGCGAGGAAAGAAGTTTCTTCCAACAGAGAAATTGCGATGGATGGTTTACACTCAGCCCGTCTAATGAAGCCTTGAACCACTATTTATGCCTATTTGGCTGTTCCAGTTCTGTATGTGCCTATTATTTCCTATTTATTTATTTACACATATGTGTTCTCAAACTTTTCTAACCCAAGGACCACTTTATCTTTAAATTTTTTTTGAGGACCCCTAAACAGAATTCCACTTGAATACTAAAACTGGTGTTTTTGTAAACAATTGTATAGTTTAGGTCATCTTTTCGCGGACCACACTTTGAGAATCACTGGTGTAGGTGATACTGTATGTGTTTATTATCCTAAGTAAACACTAATTTATTGCATTTTCATACAGTATGGAGTTTACACAGTTAGACTTAACCCATTTTACTGCTTTCTGTTGTAACGATTTCTGTGGCGAGTGTTTTATTGCCGAAATTGTTTACATTGGAACCGACTGGGATCTACCCACGTTGTAAGAACCAGTCGAGTTGCCTTTCCAAAATCTCTGTTACTCATCACCTGTCCATCCCAGCCTAAAACGTGCGGTTGCTGCATCTGTATCCATTGTGCCCCACATATGTTGGCGTATTTTAACTGTGGTTTGCAGCCGATATAACGTATTGCTTTTGGCGCTCAAAAAATGTCACCCATCAAATTAATGGAACCATTGTTTCAGGTTATTTAATATTTGCTGCCATCCAATATTGTTGTCATTCTTGTACAATGAACTCTCATATTTCCACTGTTTGTAAACGGTCACGAGTACTGTTGTTGCTATAGTGATATATTTTGCTCCTGTGACGTTGCCAAATAAAATTATAAATGTCGCATGCATTTGTGATTATTACAAAAGTTTATAGGGCTGTTAAACGCAGCGATTTTATGCCTTGGTGTTTTTTCAGAATAACAAAGTGTGCAAGTGAGGAATTTCAATACGTTGCGGCATTGGTACCAGACCTTGTGCTTTCTTCACTGTAATGCTATTTGTAAATGACGGTAAATACTTGCCATAATAAACCTTTGATCATGAGCCGGACCCCTCTTGTTTCAAAGTATACTCCCTTTTAAAGATCTTCGCAGAGTGTCTACAAATGCAGCCCTAAATTGTGCATACCGATGTTAAAAAACTAGTCAGGATCGTGTAAAACAAGAAAAAAAACAGTCGGCGTCCAAGTATACAAATAACCTTTCCACGGGCCTAAACACATAACCGCTAGTGGGCGCCCGAGTTGTTTACAAACTTGTTCAGCGAGTGACCTCAAGTAACCTCCCGGCGCAATGTGAGCGGCGTTGTGACTCATCTCCAATCTCCAGGCCCTCGGCATTTCAAGTGCCTCGTTCGGGTTGCAGTAGGCGTGTGTTATTTAGTCGCCTACGCTTTTTGCACGAGGTTTAACTTGGACTCATATTGGTTTTATGTGTTTTACTTTACTGCTCATTTTGTTGAATGCTTGGATGTTTGAAGTTGGTTTGTTGCAGATCTAATGCAGTGTGTTTGAATTTTAGAGGGAACATTTAAAAGGGATGTTAAGATTTTACTGTATACTCATTCTCTGCTGCATTGTGTTGGATGCACCAACTACAGTTGAATCAGGTATATATACAAGAATTATATATACAAGAATTAAATGTATTCATAAATATGCATGTTTTACCAAATAAAATTTACAAAAAAACAGGCCACTTCCAGACATAAGTGGTCACTTTAATTTATTGCTCGATTTCAGCAACTGGTTGATTAAGTGGTTTTATTTATATATACCTTTAAACAATTTAAAACGACTTTCAATTAAAATCAAATTTAAATAAAAAATACCCTATATCATATGTTCATAAATTGACAAACATTTGCTTATTATTACTGATGTTTAATGGACATATTTTTAGCCTCCTACAAGCCCTGGTTGTCCGAAGAGGTTTTATTTCTGGCCGATGTATGTTGCTTGACGAATGAAGAGTTCATTAGGATAAGAGTGGAACTATTTTTGTCTGCTAAAATCTTTTCAGACATATCATCCGACCGAAATGCCAATGGAAGCATATACTTATATGCTCACAATAACTCAACAAGGTTAGTTTGTTTTTTGCTTGCCTTATCAATCCAGGTATAATTACACTAAATTGTTTGGTAGTTTATTTTTTCTGTGGTAATTTGCATATCTGGGGTTGCCCGAAATAGTATTCATGTATCAGCATTATTTTGCATTCTGCTTGGACAAAAATTCCAATGCTCCATGCTTACATGCTGTGTTTTTCAAATTTGTCTAACCTACCCTGATATTGCCAGGCCTGAAACTCCCACAAGCGATCCAACTTTCACAAGTATCAACACAGAGCGATGTGGTACTGCTGCTTGCTTGCAACAAGCTGCTGTTTTCATGAAGCCAGAAAATGCCACTTCAGCAAGTACAGCAAAAGCCATTGAACATGTGTCTGCGGTAAATTTAAGAATGACATAAAAAATAATTATTTGAAATTATGATGTATCGGTATGTAAATAACACCATAACTGTGTACTTTTTTAAGGATCCAAACTATATTTTATGCATATTTTTATTCCAGACAAATAATGTGCAGATTCCCATACTTTTGTAATTGAACACCTTAAAAACATAAAACTTTTCTAAACATTTTTAAACATTTATTTATCCTAAAATAAAATGCCCCAGACAGTTGAGAGAAAGTTCAAAGAGAAATAATTTATCAGCTTTAGTCTGTGCGTTAAAGTTATTCGTGAGAGGCGTAATGGACTTTGGGACTTTCTCCCTACGTCACTGTTATACATACGTCAGTGACGATGCCCGGGAGATTAAAAAACTTTCCGCTTGCAACATTTGAACTTTTAACCCCATGGAAATTTTTAAATTATGTAACTTAAATATTACACTTCGCAGATCAATAGCTTTATTTAGGTGAACATCGTTGATATTGCGATGTTTAAAACACATACATATTACACCTTTATCTCCGGACTTTTTGTGTAACATGCAAATTGAGTTACCAGCAAATTTTTGTGTATTTTATTTATAGATGTTTTTACCTTGGAAGTATAACATGGTTCAACGCAAAACGTTGGTCGTTATAACAACGAGTACTGCTGATTCAAGAAATGCGTTGCTTAAAAGGTAAAGTAGCATATCTAAAAACTACTGCGTATCAAAGTGGATCTCCCCGAGGAAAAAGGTTAAACGCTTAAACGTTTACAATATTTTGTAACTTATTGCGCACAATTTGTTGATGAGCTAAAAATACGAGGGTTTTGATTGTTTGGTCGAACATCCAATTTCATGCTGTTGTTCTTATGACGTCACTGACACATTACGTAATAAGTCGCCAAATTTTTTTATCCAAAAACTTTGCTGCATTTAACTTTTCGACAAGTTCGTTTGTGTCATGTGACTTCGATAATTATTGCGTCATAACTATGACGTTTTCTGCTTGCTTATTATAAGAACAGAGCATCAAAAACTGTTATTCTATGTACAGTGGAATTGAGTTCTTTGCTAAGTAACAGAGGGTGTTTGAAATTAAACAACAGCCTGTGAATCGTAGGTTAGTTACTCGGTTTTTGAACGGGAAACGTTACTTATTGTTTTGTTTAGTTACAACCTTGCTCGGGATAGAAACATCACAGTGTACGCGGTTGGAATTGGAAGTGGAGTCAGCGAAGCGAAATTGTCGCTGATTGCGAACGGAGGGAAGGATAATGCGAGAGTATATCTGTCCAATAAATTTAATTGTTCGACGTGTGACCTTGTAAAAGATGTGAAGGTCAACCTGAATACAACGCCTTCGGGTAAGATGATCAGCAAAGATGTTTTTTGTAAAACTAATGGTTTGTCTTTTATGGTTTCTATGTTTTTGCGGGAAAATAACATGTTTGGCGCCAAATTTCCGTCAGTCGTGATTCGTTAGATTTAAAGTCAAGACCTCTACATTGCTTTTACATTTTACTTTTAATTTGTTTTTGAAATTTCAAATGGCAGGCTACGTAGGGGCTGTTGGGGGGGGGG
>QXVZ01004051.1:0-14513 GCA_008931825.1 Phallusia fumigata
ACCACTGTCTAGTGCAAAGTGTAAAATTTATGCTACAAACACCTAAATCCTCACAGTAAGACCTTTTCTGACTGCACGTGATCAAATATCACCACCTTTTGTTGCAACGAGACCATTTGCGAACCGATACCCGCAGTCTTTTATCATGTCCAATGCGGTTCTGCTGGTTTGTTAGGCTGAATGGCTTTGAATAAGTAACTTATTCAAACAGAATCCACTTGAGGTTGGACGACTCAACATCTCAATGCTGTTTGTTCTATAACAAAGCAAGTCAAATACAAACATAAAACTAAGTCTGCACAAGTGCACGGGCTCTCACGGTACTGACGTAAAAGCTTCACCATCAACCAAACAGACTCATGCAATTCCAATTTTCACTCGAAACCATAAGCAACCCAAAAAGAAATCAAAAGAGAGCCTGCAAAAAACAGCCATGACCTTTGGTTCACAAGATACCAAGACAATTTTCGGAAAAAAAGGTTAAAATTGAGAATAATTCCAGGCAAGATTCTGTAAACCGCCTATCATGTTGTTGTCCTGCACTGTATCAACTTTTGGCTTTGTACCCCAAAGCTTGGTCAGAAAACAGCAAGCTTGACCAGGAACTTAAAAGTCGCAAGTCACCTTGACAAACAAAACGCTGTAGTGCCCGACTTCCTACTTTGTACACATAACACAGGAACTTAAACATCAATGTGCAAAGACAAAGGCACGTTTGCTACGGCTGACTTGTTCGTATTTGTAACGTAAGAAACGATGAATGGCTGAATTGAAAGTGTATCAAATGTGCTGTGTGGTGTATTGAGTGTGTTCATCAATACGAAGCTAGCGATCCAGACCCAGTATTGCATGTTGTGAATTTGCCCGGGTTAAAGGCAAAATGGTAGTTGGAAATGAATGCTTTAAAAACATACAAACCGCATTTTTGTCTCGGTCATAGATGGTAATACCATACGCCCTTCGCAACGAGGTACGAACAACATAATACGTACTGTAGGCTACCGTTTCCTATTCTTGACAATGGATGGCAGTACCGCAGAGTACGCAGCAAAAATCATCAAAACGTACCGTACGCCTTTCGCAACGAGATACGCACAACTTGATCAATACGAACCACACTGTCATCGCCGGCCTTAGTAACGTTTTAGAAATTTGGCGACGGCAAGTTTTATTGCAGTTTAAACTTCTTGTCTTTTGCATAAGGTGAGTGACATGACAACCTCCTCAAAGATATTTTAATTAAAACCAAGTGAATTTGTGTTAAAATTATCGTTGACACAATTGTAGGTTCGCTACACTTGTCCTGATTTCTCGGCAAGTCAGTCAAAATGATCCTTTCAGCCCTAATTAATTAACAATGGAGTTTATTAACCGTCGCTCTGTTGCGACATTTAGTGGTAATAGCAAAATCACAAGTATAACGACTCCCTAATTCCCATTTCTTCACAGAAAGTGGTCAAAAACAAAAGTGGAGGATTTCGTTTTTTCGGGGTTGCATCCAGAGTCAATGAGCCCGAAAACACGTCTCCAGAAACGTAACCCTACAACACTGGAAAGCTTCCTTTGCA
The DNA here is from genome assembly GCA_008931825.1 of Phallusia fumigata. Classification (NCBI taxonomy): domain Eukaryota; kingdom Metazoa; phylum Chordata; class Ascidiacea; order Phlebobranchia; family Ascidiidae; genus Phallusia; species Phallusia fumigata. The sequence goes on from QXVZ01004051.1 coordinate 1,569, forward strand.
ATCCAGATAATGTAGGCACAAACACTAGTACCTTAAGTAACCAACCTGAAATAAACTCCCTTATTTTCAAAGCAAACAAAGCTATGCAATTGAATGAATAGATCATAATGGTGTAATAAGTGAATGCCGAACAGCGACAATCAAAACAGAGGGAACTTGTTTTATCAATTAGTTAGTCACAAAAACTTTCCTTGAACACAAATCAAGCTTTCTCTCTTTTTTCAAAAAATGAATGCGTTACGGTTAAAACAGATCTCGCAAAAATTTTCTCACTGAGCAGCAGGGAGAGAGTTGGCGTGCCTTGTCGAATATATAGCGCGATATCTTGTACGAATGTTTCCCATCTGTTGGTACACGACGGAAGATTCCAAGTGGTACGCGAGCATCTCTCTCGCATTAAATTGAACCGTCGCAAAACCGTTGTATCTTCTGCTGGTTGTGAATTGGGGCAGAGGTTCGGAGCCATAATATCTTCCCAGGAAAATTCGTGTCGACTACACGGGAATTTTGCATTGTACCATCGATAACATTTTGTGATAAGAAGCAATGACCTTTTTGACGCAGGTCGCCACCACTAAGTAGATGATGGTTTGTGTGATAAGTGTTTAAATTCCCACAAAGAAGCTTAACTACCGTTTGGTTGGTACTGGAGCTATGCAACAACACCGCAAAACCATTATCAAATCCGGCAATTTACATACTTTCTTAAATCAATGACGACTTGAGATAAGTTTGAACGTCCACGCAGATCACCCTAAAGCTAAAAGATGATAAATTTATTTAAAAGCCTTACTTTAAACTGAAATATGAAATAAAATTACGTGTACTATGGGTATTATCAAGCCGCTTACATACGCAAGTGATCGTTAAACCAAAATTCAGGACACAATTTGAGGTCCAACATGATTAGGTAAAAGCATAACTATGAAGGAACAACTGGAGCAGGTCACATTCGGAAAACCCCAAACCGGGTTTTCGAAATCGGCGCGTTCAGGGCGGCGCTTAAACTTAAACCAATCACAGTGCGTGAATCGGCAGGGTCGATGACGCCATCGTCCCACAAGCGAGCGCTTGCAAAGTAGGGATTTCCTTCAGCTTCAAATCTAAAACAAGACGAAAATGTTGTTTGAGAAATCCGTGGCCGTGGATGCGATTGAAGTGTAAAGAAATTATATTCACTGTTTTTTATTATAATGTCACGTTTTGGTGGCCTGTGGCTTAATCGATGGGAAAACTGAGGTTTGAAGTTACAGTGCACATCTTCAAATAACCATCTATCACGTGTGCAAAGTTTAAACGACATTTTTAACAGGAGGGCGAAACAAACCAGCGTTGAACAGCAAAAAGAACAAGGGGCTCAATCTTTAAGCTAATTGGTTTCTGACTGCAGTAAAACTGCTCTTAATTAACTTCTTTTGTGAAAAGTCAAAGAGTTTCTGTTTTTCCAAAAAATTGTTTAAAAACAGTTTGTCAAACTACACCAACTAATTACTCAAAAAAAATTGTACTAATACGGTACGGATTAGTTTAACATTGATTTCGAATGACCACATTTCAGGAAATGATTTGACCCTCAACAAAAGGGTTTATTATGTAACCACGTCGGCACACCGTTTAATAATTGGGTCCTTCAGCCTCTTTTCCTCTTCAGCTGTAAATTCCTTTCCCTCTCTAGTCCGTTGGTCACGTGTTATGGTTGCTAGGACAGTGGCGGCTTGTTCTCCCCCCATCACCGATATTCGCGCGTTCGGCCACATGTAAAGGAATCTGCATACAAATAGTTGATCCAATTCAAAACTCGTTACGGTGTCAATTTTTATCTTGATCGCGCGCTAACGTTTGATATTTATGTTTAAAATTTTTTCTAGAATTAAAATTTTTTTTGACAGAAGTTAAAGGATTCATTGCATATGAAAAACCTTGGTTGTTGCATATAGTTCACGATTACATGAAACTGCTTCTCAACAAACGTTTTTATTTTCTACCAAAATCTGAAGATTGACTGTGCAACAAATCTTAGTTTTGGGCACATGAATTTTAAGTGCTATTTTGAAATAGGGCCATTTTTTTAAGAAAACTGATTTAAAGTTTTTTAAAACAGGAATTCGCAACCAAACATGTAATTCGGAAATTTTTTTTGCAGCGCCTAACCTTAAAAAGCATAAAGTTCAGAATTTCGGCGTCTTGTTTGCACCCTGGTAAGGTTTCCTAGTTTCATAATTTCGCTTCACAGCGTTTGCAAACCAACACCCGACGTATTAACAACACACTCTATACGGCGCCTAGAACATGTGACAGTAAACATCACCGCAAGTCACTCAAATTTAAAATTCGCAGCCCAAGCAGTGCACCCAGTGATTCGGCAAATATGCGACGCCTAAGTGCTTCCACGACAAGCTGCGGTTACGCCGTACTTGACGCGGACGCGTGTCGGCTATTAATCCGGATCACTGGGGTTGCGTTGAACAGTAAACGATTGATTTTTGATGTGATCTCGTTGACCTTTGCAGTTTGTTTTAATTCTGTATAATTCGGGTTCGTTGCACTTTGGTAAACAGGTCACGGTTTTAAATAGTCTCAGGAAAACGATGCAAGTCAGCACTTGTGTGCAAAACATTTCCTATGCGTTTCGGCAAATGCTTTGTCACCATCAGGAAGGACTCATCGTAAAGTTAGTTGTTACAGTTGCCAGTAAAACATCGGTAGTCGTTTACGTAAATAATGTATAATGGTAAGATCAAAAGCAAAATTGATGTTCGATTTACAAAACTCTAATTCAGAGGTTGACAACCTTATGAACGCAGCGTGTCGGTTTACAAATTTCGTTAAAATCTCAATGACTTCGCGCGCCATGTTGATGACGTCACCGCTTTATGTTCCTGCTTCAAATCTGTAAAATCTGGCATAGACATGATCTCTGTGGCTCGTTCCTTAAAAATCAAACCTTTAATATCAAGAGGTCGCTTCGCTTAAAAAATATGTTGAAATATAAACTCGTAAATCAATTGGCGTGCCATGTATAATCACTTTGCGTGCGAGGGTTTGTCGCCCCCTTCTCTAGTTCAAGCGAAAAAAAATGCCAAAGTCAACCGGAAAAGCGGTTTCAGTTCGTGTTTATTCAGGCTGCTCATAGGTTTTCAAACCTTTACGAGGCCTTGAAAATTGACCACCACAACCTTTCATTAAGCCACGCACACAGGATGAGTAGAGCGGCAAAACGAAGCAAAGGTGACTCACCGAGGGCTGTAGGCACGCCCACACATTCCATAGTTCCCTGCCCCGTACGAACCTCCGATGATCATCGTAATCTTGGGAACCTTAGCACAAGCCACCGCTGTCACCATCTTTGCTCCGTCCTTTGCTATTCCGCCAGCTTCTGCTTCTCGGCCCACCATGAAGCCTGGATGCAAAAAATTGTTTAATCTAGATCTTTTTCAGCTTTTTCAAGGATCAACTTGGCTCGAAATGCCAGGAATTATGAAACGTTTAATGTGCTTGACAAGAAAATCGTCGATTAATTTCTCTGTGAAACCACTTTACTTGTACACTTAGGCAGTTGCATAAAATTTATTTCCGAAAACAAGGTCGCAAGACAAAAAAGTTTAAGCTCTGGCCTGAATCAAAAGTAAAAACAATTGTCTAAACTAGACCAAAGATTTTTGATTTCTGTTGTAGAAATGCCGCTTTCAATTTTTTTTGTCAGAGGCAGGGGACCAAGCAAAATAACACAATTCAAAATGTCACACAAGATCTACAACTCAATTCCCCCCAAAGAAACTTTTTTTGTAATTGCAAGCAGTAAATACATATACAGCCATTCTTATACATTTAGTCTAATCATTTATTTATTGCTTGTAGATACTGCACATTTTGGGGGGCGAAATATAAAAATGTATGTCAAAAACGATATGAACATGTTTTTTTACATATACTAAGGTTCATTTCTGTTTACTGCCGTAGACACAACTTGCGATAGGTATATACATAGAGTTTTTAGCAGCACTAAACGCTTATAGACAGAAGAAATCTTTTACCTGTGATATTCTGCAGGAAAAGTAGGGGAATCTTTCTTTGGCAGCAAAGCTCTATAAAGTGGGTTCCTTTCAATGCAGATTCCGAGAACAAAACCCCGTTGTTCCCGATTATACCAACCGGCATACCAAATATGCGAGCAAACCCACACACCAAAGTGTCGCCGTACATCTTTTTAAACTCGTCGAATCTGAAAAAGTGTATCGCAAGTTATGGAAGGACGACCTATGTCCAACGCACAATGCAAGAATACCAGTAGAACAATAAACATAAAATAATTATACAAAGGCTGAAAAGTATACTTCTGATATAAGCCCCTTTGCTTTGGCAAACGTGATTTTCGCTTAACGACGTTAAAGCAACTGTATGGCATAAACTATCAAAGTATGTACAACTGTCAACGTATTCATTCTAGCGTTGTTTCAATGATGAAAAGAAGATACAAGTTGGTGCAGTACATCTGAATAAAAGCTGAAAAACGGCTGGATAAGGTACAACACAAAGGTTGGCAAACCCCAGCAGCGGAGGTTGAAATAAACAGAACCACCACCAAGGCCCGTTAACCACACATATCAACCTAGATATGGTCCCGAGCACTTCGTCAAACAGGGAGTTATTCATTGAGGAAATCACCCGACAAGCGATATCTGCCTCGTTGTGTTTACAATGAAAGTTCCCACAAGAGTGAACTGTGCGCATCATAATGCCGTTTTCAATATTTGTTCAAGCTCCTTTTACCAATATATAAAGTTATTAACCTAATAAAAACAGCTGCTATGGGTAAGACAAACAAAACGTTATTTTCACCCCTCGCCTTCATTTTTCCAAATTTTAGGATATTTTGTTGCGTATAAATACATCCAAGCACTAAACCTACCTACTACCGTCCACTATCCTTGCTATCACCTCACGGACGTCAAACACCCGATGCAAGTTTGTCCCAACTATTCCGTACAGCTCTTTACTGTCATATAGCGGATCCTGTAAAAATATCAAGCCACGTTATTTAAGTTGTCGAAAGAGTGTTACGTTGTTACATAGAAATCATGTAGAACAAAAATCTTATCAAAAGACCAAACAAATTTTTAGTAATTGGACTATTAATTGTTATTATATATATAGACACCGTTTAACAATATGCTATTTGAACCTACGCAACATAACTTGCTACACAGAGCTTAAAAATATCAACATCTGCTGACAAAAACAAAAAAACAAATTCAGATTGCGGGTATCAACCCTTCTGCCACACCTTCATAATCTAAATCAAAGATATTTAAGCACAGCTGTCATTTAATTGCTGTGAAAATCAATACAGCTTTTTACTGAGAGAATACCCGAAAATTGCTTTCCTGTTTCTATGCTGATAACATGCGTTACAACATTTCCTGCACTGGTAAAGTGTCCAAGTTGTTATTATCGATGGCAATTTTCTTGAATGCACAACAATGGGTAATAGTTTGTTCCGATGTTATCTCAAAAGAGGGCTCATTGTTTGAAATAAAAATTTTCATGTGCCTCTCTACAAACTTTTGGTTTTGAATGTGACTCTGACACTAAAAAAATGCTGAGCCACAGGTTAAAAGCAGTCAGAAACACAAAAATTCAACACACCTGGACATCGTCCAAACACACATCAACCTCTTTCTTAATGTTTAGGTTTTCCACCACTGTGCGGGCAAGATGAAGAGCATGGGTGTCATCCTGTGCATAATGATCCGTAACACCTGAGCGGCTACAGTGGAGGTCCGCACCCCCCAAGTCCTCCGCTGAGACAATTTCACCTGATAAAGGAAAGGGCATGTTTGGTTACAAAGCTTTAATTAATCCAACTGTAAAATAGAACAAACACCATTGACAGATGGTTGGCCAAAGAAATTCTATTTGTTGATTGTTTGCAATTTGTTTGGTAATGAACGCACTTTTCTTTCCCTAAAGAGTGGTATTATGTAAGTCCCTTTGGCAGGTTACATACACGATTTCCCAAAGTCGTATTTCTCACAATGCACCACATTGTAAATGATGGTGTAGCTGTAGCGCGTTTTACCTTGATCCCGCAATTGTGCCCTTCATCATTTTCGCGCCTCATAACATCGTAACGTTGCACAGTTTTCTCTTGCTTGGTAATTGATTTAGTGCTATTTTGCCCTGTTTTCTTTCACCAAAAAAAAAACTCAACCAATGTAATGCACATGAAACTAGGGCCTATATTCAGGGTTTTGAGTTTTTTCATTGAGACAAATTCCATTGATATTTCACAGTGATACAAATACAATTACTGCATTTACTGTTGGTTTGAGATTACAAAACTGCAAATGCATGCTTACCAGTGGCTGCCTGAACAAGTGGAGGTCCTCCAAGAAAAATTGTACCCTGTCTTCTCACAATGATGCTTTCATCTGACATTGCTGGAACATAAGCACCTCCAGCTGTGCATGACCCCATAACCACCGCAATCTAACGAATTTCATAAATTACATTAGGATTTTGGTAAAAATGTTTTATGTTTGATAGATTAATATTAAACAACAAGATGTGTAAAGAAAAATAATTGATCCAATATACAGGTGGTGCGAAACTATTTGGCTCATAGGCCAGGATTTTTTTGTAGATGTTTGACCAGTTGCGAGGACAAGAACTACTAGACAGATTATGCATACTTTTTTAACAAAATTTTGACAAGGTTTAGTTGTAACAATAGATTTACATCAAAGTAACAAAAACATATGTGGTGTCAACTAGTCCTAGCCCAATGGACAAGAGAATAATGATTTGAATTAATCGACCATGGTCTATAATTTGCCCAACCTTGTTTTATAATGTATGGTTTTTAATCATTTGTTACATAAAAAATGTTTTTTAACAACGATTCAAAGTTTTTTAAGGCCAATTATGAATATAAGCTTAGCAGACAACAACCTGTGACAGTCCAGCAGCTGACATGGTGGCCTGGTTGTAAAAAATCCTTCCAAAATGGTCCCGATCTGGAAAAACCTCCGCTTGTCGGGGAAGATTTGCTCCCCCCGAGTCAACAAGATAAACAGTAGGAAGGTTGTTCTCCCTCGCTATATCCTGAGCTCGAAGATGTTTCGTGACTGTGATTGGATAGTATGACCCTCCCTTCACTGTTGCATCATTGGCTACTATCATGCACTCTTTTCCAGCTATTCTGTGTCGACAGAAAACAGGAAATTAATTCCAACGCTACAGACATATTTAATGGTAAGATTTGGCAAATGCACACAAGGTTTGTCTTTTTTAGCTTGGCACCACACAAATGCACTAGAACAGTTGTATGTTGGATGGATTGCAGGCCAAAATAGGGCAGCTTTATCTATTTATGTGGCCAGTTATTTTTGACTGCTGTACAAAAATAAGAACCAGTATTTTGGGCCATGAGATTATACAAATATTAATGTTGGAAACATTAACAAGGCAGATATCAATAATATAATATGTCTAAAATTGATGTATTTCTAATTCAGTGTAGAAATTAATCACAGAATTTGTTTCCCTAATTTTGTGTGCATGTGGACAAATATACGCAAGCTGCTTGAGGTCATAAAACCAATTTTAAAACAAACAGGCAAAAAACTACACACCTTCCAATCCCACTGATTATGCCCCCCGCTGGAACCTCTTCATCCCCATACAACTGATATCCTGCAAGTTGTGAGAACTCCAGGAATGCAGTTCCCGGATCAATTAACTTTTGTATCCTTTCCCTTGGCAGCAATTTGCCTTTGGAGGTATGCCGCGTCCGCGCTCGATCATCACCGCCCAAAGAAATCTTAGAAACTTTGGTTTTGAGTTCCGTCACTAATTCCAACATTTTGTCATAGTTTTCTCGATACAAATCCGAGTGAGAGTTTGGCTGGGAGCCAACCGGTACCACCCGCTCCCGGGCCAACGCACTGTAGGCACACATGCTTGGGATGGCATTTGAACTCCTGAGGTATTTAGATAAACAAGTGGAAAAGCCCTTGTACGACCGTAGAGCAGCCATCTTAAATTATTATTAACCACAGTGTTCTAAAAATACATCTACAAATGACACAACAAGATAAAGATAATAAACAATTAGTCTTAAAATGATAGCTTGCTTGACTGTAATGGTGTTTTGTCAACTTTAAGCTGTAAAACAGATTCAAGTTTTTTAAAACGGGACCGAATTTCATCCATATTTGCAATGATTTCATGAACATTGTCATGTTGTACCAAACCTTCAATATCATTTAACAAAGTCTTTAGTTGGCTCACAACCCTTCTCTGGTGTTTATGAGAGACCGCTTGCGTTTCATGCATGTTCAAAGCACACTGGCACATTCCATAATAAACACCAAGTTCCTGGGCTAATTCAGTTCCCTTTGATTTTCCCAAAGACGTGCCTTCAACAAAGCCCATTTTTTCTCCCTGTTTAAATCCTTCTTGGAATCCTTCCTCACATGCCTTGTTCTCAATCATGGCAATGGAATCAAATGGATCCTCATATTCACAGTTTTTCATGACTCATTAATATGTGAAGTTATGAGAACCTTAAAAGAAAAAATACTTGGGGGATATTTTAAACAATACCAATTCTAAAATAACATAAAACATCAGACAAAAGTAATTTTCTTTTGTGGTTTAATATCAATTAAGCTTCAAGTTACAGAATATGATTTTTTATGTGTTCGACGTATCAGTTTTCGATTTTGTAGACATAAATTTTTGAAAAAATGAAGAGCCAGTTTTCTGCTCATTGTCACTATCACTAGGAACAGTTTCCAAGGTCAGGTTCTTCTCCTTTGCCTCGATTTCAGGTGCATAGAAAATGTTGAAAAAGTCCCTTGATTCCATAGGTGGTTCATACACATCTTCCGCTTTGTAAGTCACATAGGGTTTCAATTTAAAACCTGTTAAATCCGGAACCATTACCACAGGTACTTTGCTTCGAACAGGCACCATTTGCCCATCCACTAATTCCTCTTCATCTAGTTCACCGAAGGAAAGTGACCACAGGGTTACAGGTTTTTGTCTTCCCCTGTTTCTGCCCTCCATTGGCCGGCGAAAAGAACTTTTTGGGAACATACGCTGCAGCAGCAAATATGTCAGCCGCATAGTGCTGTTGATCTGTTTACCTATATCAAAATTGGCCAGTTTAGCACTAAATTAAAAACAAAAAAATCAAAACACCAAAGCTTATGCAATCATTTCAGTGTAAAGAAAACAACTATCTTTAGGACTATTTCAACATCATTAGACATTTTCACAGATATTGATCTACGGCGTAGTTGTAACGTTTAATTAAATTAGTTTATCTCAAAGACTCCCATCACTTCTTTTCGAAGTAGCAAACGCATTAAAATCTAAACGTTGAATAATCGCAATCAACGCACTCAGCTGAAACGTGAAAACATGTTTGCTAATTTCGCTGTAGCGAATTTTCGATGTTTTGCCCAATTCTATAGAAAACACCGGCACAAGACTTAAAACAGATGTTTAGAAAACATATAAATATTACTTATTTTCTATGGGTAATTGAAGTATAAATGTGACTGATTATATGATATTATATTTTATTCACGCAAAACGCGACTTCTACAAAAAAATTTAAAGAGTGATGTTTTGTGTAAAAATACTCAATAGATAATTCGTTACGAGTTAGATGGCCTAATAGAGCTTTTTCCATTTTTGGGTGTCCTCGTAGGGGAAATTATTTTTCTTGCGTGGTGAAAAAAAGGATACCCTTGCCGCTTTGATCACTAAATTCAATTAAACGTATTACGGATACTATAGGGGTTTTAATGCCTCTATTAAAGACCGTTATTATTTACATTATCTTTGTGTTTAAAACAATTACTTGCAAATGAACTGTTTTCAGTGTAAATCACACATTCTATATTTCTACCCCAGAACTGGTAGTCCGTGGTGGTTCCGCGATCTTTGTGAAAGTAAAACTGCTAATCAACAAAAACTTTTATCATTACATGAGCACACGAATCGTTTTTTTGTTAACAAAACACTCAACGACAAAACGAAATGCGCACAATGCAATAAATCAGCTACATCGACTTTCATCTTCAACATCATTGTGTAGATACATAGCGAGAAAGGTTAAAACAAACGGCAAAAATAGTTGCCTCACTTTCGATAAAACAGCCAGGCAATATATGTTGGGGTTGACCAGGCCTCGAACATTATTAAGTTGGAATGGCAAAAAATATTTGTAGCATGATGTCGGTAAAGAATTAAAAATAGACAAAATTTGCGTTGTTTGAAGATATATCGCAATAAAACGTCACACGGATAAAAGAAATCACACTAAAAGTTGTTGAACGTGCAAAGTTTGGAAAGTAGCAAAGTCTCGTCGTTGAAGTTTTGCGTTTCGACAGTTCCTCTGTAAAAATAAAAGAAAGATGATATCACAAAACAACTGAGTCCGCTTGTACATTTCTCCTAAACAAAGCAACTCCTTCCAAAATACCTAAACCATCCAGAATCGAGAGATAAATAATAATAATAATACAGCACTCGCAGTAGGAAGGCATCTCTTTAAAAACTATACTTTATTGTGTTAATGCATTGGTTATTATCACCTAAACAACATTGTGTGAACGTAACTGAGCTCTATTAGACATGATTAGTAACAGAAACAGACAACATTTATTCATAAGGGAAAACACAATTTTAAGTAAATTTAGTTTTGTAAACGCACAAAATCTTGGATTGGTTAAATAGCGGTTAAAAACTCTAAATGGACAAATAAATATTTTGAATTGATGCATGTTTATATAGACGTCGAGTTATTGTATTCTCGGTTTTAACCAAGATTGTCTTGCATTGTTAATTGATGAACAAAAGTTTAATCATGCGTCGACACAAAATCGTTGAGCGCAAGAACTAGTAGTTCCCAGTGGTTTTCAAATCTGTTAATATTACTTTATATTAGCGCTTCCCAATCGGTGGGCCGCGGCCCACTGAAAGGCCGCGAAGCATTGTCACTACTGCTCTTGTAATAGTTCTAAGGTCTTGTTCTTGCATTTAAGTTAATTTTGTACACCTCCCGGTAAAATTCATTGTTATCTTAGTTCCTTTTTATTGTGTTTTTTCGCAACATCTCTTAGCGGTCCACCAAATTAAATGATCTTTAAAAGTAGGCCGCGAGCTGTATAAGGTTGGAAAACATATCATTTGTATCATGTAAATCTTTTTAATATTACTTGGCTAGTAGGGGAGGAATGGAAAGTTCAAAAATAAACAAAAGGAGGACGCATCAAAAAAGGCTGGAAATCACTAGACTAAGTTTAAAGCGCGATGCAGATTAAAAACTTAGTTACACTACCTAAAATACACAGAAGATTAAAACTGGAAGGGTAATTTTTACCTCATGGCATTTCCACACAAACTGTTAATCAATTGAAAAACAAAATATTTCTCTACAGTATTTGAAATTAGGTCCAATACTTACAAGTATTTTATGGCATAATTGTTTCAGCTGGCAGAAACGCATGGGTCCCCACAGTAAAAAGTTGTGGAATGTGCATTTATCTAAAATTTCATCCAGTTCTGACATTGTTTAATAATTTAATCCATTTTAGGGACTAGTGAGCTGCTTGGGCTTTGTGGTCAAACAATCACATCAAAACACCAATATGGCATGTTCTACAAACCGTATAAGTTTAAAAAAATCTGAGATTATTTTTATAATTTGACCCATTGGAGGGGGTTGGGGGGGGGGGTTATGGAGTCAAACCATATCTACCAGCTGGAAAAGTTTTATTGAAATCTGGAAACATTTAATGCCAAAGTTTATAGACAGGCTGCAGAGAAGAAAAAGAAAGCAAGAGAAAAAAGTTGGCATCCACTTCAGGAAGGAAACCCATAGTTGTTAGTGATGAACAAAAGTAATGGAAACTTAGATCAAAGTTTTTTTTCTCATATTAGTTAAAACTTAAAAACAGTATTGGTCACTAAACACGAATCTGTTCATGACTTTTGTCAAAAATATAATGAAAAGGTACATGAATCAAGTAAATCGAACTCAAGCGTATTCTTAAAAACGGATTAAAGTTAAAATCAAAGTCCACTTACATTTCGTGTCGCCGCATGTGGTATTCCATCTCGTACGTTGATGGCAGATCGGTGCCGCAATACTGACATGTGAAGCGCGAAACTTCCACAGGTGTTTTCCCGTTGTTCCTATTCCCAGTTGTTCCGCGAGTCGACACCCGTTTCAGTTCGGCCGAGGGGATTTCCCGAACGTCACCGGGCATTTCCAGTCTCCTGACGCAAGAAGTTTCTCGAAAAAGGTCGATTTCCGCCACCTGATCGTCGTCTTTCCTTGTTTTGCCGTTCCGATTGTTGGACAGAATCGGGAGGGACGGCTGGGGTTCGAACTCGCGACCCCTCACTTGACGTTGCAAACCTGAAAGTTAAAGAAATTTTTAAGTAACGCTATAACTGGGTCAGAAAATCCGTGAACATTTTAAGCAAATTAAAATGCGTTTTTTTTTCGAGAAAAACAACTCGAGACCCAAAGTACGACAGTTTGCATCAAAAAGAACGATCGAAGCTGCGTGGTTTAAATATTAAGTGACAAATATTTGGCAAATTTGCTGGTAAAAATCATGCTCATATGAACTCAACGAAGTCGATTTGTGCACCCCCGTACCTAGTACTGTAAGTTCCATTTAAAGTTTATAACTTTTTGATACAGATAGCGAACCAGATAAGATCATCAGATAAACACGATACACAGGTAACATCGTAAGAAAGATACTACCGCCCCAAATTGGTGTTTTCCACATGCGTCATTTCCTTTATTATGTTGAATATATATTCAATATCCGCATTACATTGGATCCCAAAGTAATGTAATATAAACAGCTGGGCTTCGTCTGTCATAAAACAAGACAATTAAAACGAAACGCC
>QXVZ01004060.1:0-16292 GCA_008931825.1 Phallusia fumigata
AAAACAGTTGTATTGTTAATTTTGCTGCTTAATGTCAGCAAACCAGGTGTTATTAGTGTACACCTATGTTCCTTTACTCTTATCGTTTTCGCTTCTGTGCTCGGTTTTGCAAACTGTGTAGTGCGGTATGCTGTAAACTATGTTGTACATCAGGGATGATCACAAGGTACACCCGTAACTGCCGGACAATTGCAAGCACCTTAAAGTCAGAAGTGTTTGTCAGACATTTCGGATTATCTTTTACTTTGGATGGGCGTTAGTATTGCCGTGGTGTTTGTATATCACTTTTACTGACATGTAGTCATAATCATGCCAAGTTTTCCGCTGTCTATTTGCCAGCGTATATTGGTTGGTCGACAAACATCGACTCAAGACGTGTAGGAAAAGTTTTGCTTATCTCAAAACCCATCATCCGCCCTTTACTCAAGCCAAATTTGGCGGCGCGGCTTGGCAGGTTCCACGGCCTTGCCGAACACTTTTGGTCGCCGCCGCCACATAACGACTCTCCAAACCCACAGAATCCGGCCAGGCGACCTGTTCTCCTCCTTCCTAATCTCGATAGCACTATGCTTTTCCCCAATTACGCACAACGCTTCCTGGAAAATTCACAACCTTTCGACGCCATACGAGATGCAGGTAACAAAAGTTACCGGACAAAAAAGTAACGTCCTCTATGTTTTGCATATAGTGCTGCACAACTGTTGGATATTTTGTTGAGCGATATCCCAGTGGTAATTAAAGTATGTCGACACACCGTCACGTGAACCGTGACGCCGCCATCGGCAAGCACATATTTACGACACGAGGCTAAGGTTGCTATTGATGTTTGCGAGCAGGTGATGTGTCAGATCACAGGAATACGTTCACGTTCCGTGTTGTGCCACAATGGACCGGATCGATTAATCGCGTTATGGCGCTGATGTACCTATGCCAATTATTTCTGGTTTTCTAGTGTCTGCAGTGATTTTTCGATCGAACGTTCTTGGTATTTTTGACTGGTGTTGTCGATATACCACTTCGTTTGAAATTGTTTACAGAAATAATATTTGAGAGGCCAAACTATTTTTATCAGTTTTTGATTTTATAAATAAAATTAGAAAGCCGGAATAAAAATGTGTAACATTCTTTGCAATGTGTACATTATGTTTGGTGTTAAAGGCAANGAGGCCAAACTATTTTTATCAGTTTTTGATTTTATAAATAAAATTAGAAAGCCGGAATAAAAATGTGTAACATTCTTTGCAATGTGTACATTATGTTTGGTGTTAAAGGCAACCTGTTTCATTTTATGCGAGATGTCGAAATGACAAAATATTGGTGTCATATCTTGACGTTTATGTAAACATCTACAATTGACCAAGCATTTTTTTGACAAAAAACATACCAATAAACGTTTATAGCATGTTACTTTTCTCGGCATAGAAACAGGCTTAAAGCCAGTCTTGAAACGCCTAATAGGCCAATTAAGAAATATAGACACGTCTTGTAATGCCTCAATCGGCGTGATTTGAAATGAAACCTTTTCCGTTTTTTTTTTTCAACTTCAACAAACGAAGCCTTTCTACTTGCAGCGAGCGTCCCATCGTGCGTGTGGAGGCCACTGTGATGATCAGAGGCGAACTGGGATGGACGCCTCACCTCGGAGCGGGCTACAGCAAAGTGGCTATCTACGAGAACGTGATGCATTCCGAGTATCGACTCTACGCTTACCGAATCCAGGACAAAGTGGTAAGTCCTCGGACTTTTTTATTGTGTTACCATGAAGATGTTTCCCTTTTTAGATGCAACGTTGGGAATGAAGAAGTATATTGACAAGGTCTTGCTTGTTTTAGGCACTTGGTTGTTCAATGAATTGCTCGCGAAAGGCATTACAACACCACCTGGTGGGGACAGCATTAACTGCAACACCGCATAAGCCCTTTTCCCTCACTTTTTGGCTGCCTGTATAGCCACGCCTCAAAAACGCCCAACCACAAACGTGTCCTATAAAATATGCGGCTATTCGAGACAGAGCAGCCGTCGTGTGATTAAAGCGGCTGTGCAGTTTAACAACCACATCCCAACCCCGGTGCTGTGTGATGCATGCCTTCGCTCGTCCGGCCATGGACTCCAATATGCCGCTTCTCATTACTCCGTTGCGTTTGAGATGCTTCCCGTCGCCTTTTGAATATCGATTTTACCCTTTTTGACGCGGGCGTGACACACTTTCGCTTACACCCGGTCCTGTTTTAGATCTCAGGCACAACGGAGCATTTTTTCGTGGTCGGTTAGATGACATTTGCTAAAGTACAATTTGATTTCGGGCCTAAGTCTGGTGTTGGAATATTTTTTATTTTTACTTTACCAGGTCCCGTTGTCATTATTGTAAGCGTTAGACCTTTCTGCAAAGAACTGTTTTTTATTGTGTAGCAAAATTGTAATTTGTGACGCAAACCTTGACCTTACAGTCGTGGAACATTTCCGAAAATTACGCCAGCTAACTTCATCCTGTCACCTTTTCTTTAATTTGCATGATTACATTACGGCCCGGAAAAGCGCCTCGTGTAATCGCTGCTTAAGTATGCCGCAATTCCAAAGTCTCTATCAAACGAATTACCCCTTCCATGCGCCGTGATTTGCCGGACCGATCGACTTTTTTTGAAGTGTTGGGCGGAAGGCAATTAGACTTTTCTCCCCGACGTACCGAGTTGACTGCCGCACTTCCACCGTTTCTCGCCTCCTGGCAACTACTTCGTCCCAAGGGAGCGGTTATTTTTAAATTCCGGGACAGCCGGCATCTCTCTTATAATAAGTCGTCGCCGTGATTGACAGATCGGCCATTTCTGTATCTAAACGAGTCGAATGCGTGGCACGGCGTTATGCGTTGATACAGAATGGATATTTTTCGGGGACATTTAAAAGTATTTACATTAGTGCTGATACTTGTTGTATGTATAGAGCCATATATGAAATGCGTGAGCTGATGGTTTACAATTCCGGATATGGGCGGTAATCTTTGTAAATTTCAAAAATAACAATAATATTTCTAAAACTTTCACCACATTCTATTCCCCCGACAAAATGCAAATTACATGCGGAGTATGTATTGTGTACACAATAAACTGCTATACACCCTTTCGTTTACCGGGACGCATGGAGCCAACACAGAACTTCGCCCAACAGGCGTCAAATGCAGTAAAATTACCAGGATGTTTTGCTTCCTGTATGTTACTGATAAAATGTAGCACTGTGCCTGTTTCGCTGGGTCACCCAAGGTCACGTTGGGTGTCGACTTTCTATTCCTGTGTACTGTTGTCTGTATGTGCTAGGACGCTTGCCGACTTTGAAACATGAAGCGAATCGTTGGTTAAGTTGGCAATTGCGCTTTGAAAATCGCTGATGGATTCGTTGTCGCCAACAATTATTTTGGGCTTTTTTATCATTTTCTTTCTTTTGCATTGAAGCCATGGGTACAGTCCATAGGCCTAAGTTAAAAGCGAGCACTCGGAACCGAAATCGTCGTGACAAATGTATTGCAGAATAAATTTATTTCAACTGAGTGGCATTTTTGAGGCACACAAAAAGTAAATAATACTAACTTGATTTTATTTCTGTGCTTCCAATTACCCTTTTAATTTTCTATTACTCGTTAAAACTTCAAACTTAAAGGCCATTCCTGCTAGTTTCCAATTAAACAGGCTTTTCGTAACAGGTTTTAGGGTGACCAAAAACACAGTTAAAAATACTTCTATATCCAAGACGTATCGGGTACCAAAAAATATTTTTGACGATTTTTACATGCTTTGCCACAAGCGGTTGATGTAAAAAACGTAAAACATGTAAACAATTATGTGTAAGTGTATTGAAACCCATTATAAATGAAATGTTGTCTTGGCGAACTCTCTCGTGTTTAAACAAACATGCAGTCAAAAGAACCCTATTGTAACCCACGTTCTTCGAGACGGATTTTGACCTGTTATTCTTGTTATTTCCATGGCGGCTTTATATCAATATAATTTGACATACGCAGATAACATTGGATTCGCTCATTCCATGCCACATGCCCTTCACGAAAGCCAACGCCATCTTTCACCATTGGATGATCGAGGGACAACGGATGGGGCTGGCTTTTAACGGGACTGCTGATGCCCGCTCTTTCGACAGGGGTGTTCGCGTTGCTCTTGAGAGCCTGGACAAAGGTGAGTGACTTGTGCAATTTCGTTCTAAATCTTTGCCAATCCAGAGATTTGTTGGATGACGTGCAGGAGAAGAATTCTCCGGTGTTTAATATTCCAAGCACTGTACACTGTTGTGGCAGTACAAAGTTCAGGATGTATCTTTCGCAGGAGCCTACGAAACGCGAAAAGCGCTTCTGTTGAATCTACACTAACATTTGTTTTCTAAGTTTTCTTTATCGGCGCGCTATTTAATTGTTAAAATCGGATACAGTTGCTGGAGCCGC
Source organism: Phallusia fumigata (assembly GCA_008931825.1). Lineage (NCBI taxonomy): Eukaryota > Metazoa > Chordata > Ascidiacea > Phlebobranchia > Ascidiidae > Phallusia > Phallusia fumigata. The sequence continues at coordinate 4,442 of QXVZ01004060.1, forward strand.
TATCGGTTTTGAACAAACCATTTGCCGGAGTACAAGCTCCTATGTAGGGATACTTTATCTATTCATCAAATATTGAGGCATAGCTACTGCGTGCGCCATTCCAAATGGATTTTAGCGCGCAGAATGGAAACCATCCACATCCGCGACGCGTATTGAATTTAGCAGCTAAAGACATTAAGAACAGCTACTCTTCCAAATCGTTTTGCTCCTAGAGTGCTATTGAGCAAGAGTAAGAGAGTGTCAGGGCTCGGAATTGCGCAACAGCGCTAACAGCCAGAGTGCAACGTCCCGATGAACCATGATGTAACATCCTCTCTTTACTTCAGCGCCAGTATTGTATTGATACGTTAGGAAATGTCCGTTTCCTCGCCCATTCAAAGCTTGTCGAGTTCGCGTTTGCTTTGCATTGGCTGCAATCAAGCGGGTGCCTTGAGCTAGCAAACATATGCCTTGCGTTGACACTTGAGGCCTTTTTTGAAGTACTTGTCAGTTTCAACCTTCGGTGACCTAATAATTCGTTTCTCAGCATCGGATGACTTGCCGACGGTGTAAAGTTGTTTCAAGTATCTTTTGCACAGTTAACAAAAGAGATTTTGAAAGCATGTTCATTACTATAAAATGTTTCACATAGAAACTTGGCTGTGTTTATTTATGTTTGTTAATTTTCATAAACAATCCGACTGACTTTAGTAGAGTATTCAGTTCTACATGGACTCGCAATTTTCAGCACCTGTCTCGTGCACCCCGCAATAAAGTGCATGTATACGGTTCTGGTGATAAGCCTTGGTTGGTTTTAATTGTCTTTGATTGTCTAAAAAGATTGCTGTGTGTACGATTTGCCTGAAGAATTCGGTATAACTGTTCACAAAGTGGCGTATTTTTCATGTTCCACTAACGCACAGTCGCGACATTACGTAGCCGTTTGCGTCATTAGTCATCTGCGCCCAGCCCGCCTCAACGAGATTGTGTGGTCGCCATTGTTCCCTTTATCATTTATTACTTTTACCAGGTCTGGCGCGGTTGCCTGTAGACATTCGTTATAACCATGCTCAGCCGCTAGATCACTCTCTATTTATGCCGAGGCACAGATGATGTATGTCCACTGTGACTACCCCCTCAATATTATACACATGTGACTTGGGCAAAGAAAAAGGTGAAAGGATATGTCTCGAAAATAAAGTCACTGATTTTGAGAAATACAGTAGTTTGTGACAGTTAAAAATTTGAACCGGTGTATTTAACTTCCCCTGGTTTTGTGTTTGTTTGATTTGCAATGTTGAATTATAGTGGTTGCACTTGTGTAGATACTTAAAAGTGTGCACTCATGCCCAAAGTATTTGGTTGAAACTTTAAATCTTAAAAAAACATTGGGCGTTTTTTAGACCAATACACAAAGGCGAAAAATACCGCAACAATAAACTTGACGTTAAATTTCGGTCATTTGTAAGCGGTCTAACGTCGTCGATCGCCAGTTTCGCCACGACACCGCACAGGACGAGTCGCATCCGTTTGCAATGAATCATTTAAAGCGGAGCGGACGCATCAGCGGGATGTGGTTTCTCGTCAGTGCCTTTTTCCGAGTAGCCCACACCCGACATACACAGAAACGCGAAACACTCTTCTTGTTTCGTATTTCAAGCCTTTATTGGCTCAGGGTTGCCTAACTCACTGGGAGTGTTATCGTCCCATTCATTTTGTGGATGGGCTGGTTTCTTTAATTTCATAGTTATATTTCGGGTTTTCTATCATGGTATACCCGAACAGACATTTCAAGCATTCACAAGCAGCCAAGTCGAACCGACGGAAACATTTTTTTACCAGGTTGTAGTTTTATTAACGAAACTTCACAGGCCATAAACTAGACAAAGTATTTATTAGAAGCCTATGATTTTTGACAATTCGCTGATTTCTTCTTTAAGGCTCTCAAAAGTTTGTCGAAAAAGTGTAGGATATTGCAGAAACCACAGTGTGGATACTTGAACGTACGTTTTCGCGAAAAATCTCAAATATAGCAAGTTTGTGCGTATATATATCCCCACATTAAGCTTTTACCATAATTTTATATTCGGAGACAGTCATGTCAATCCACAGTAACGCACGAAAGTTTTCCGTAAGTTCTTTTATCGTACACTTTCTTCTCCGTCATTGGGGTGTGTAGCCCGGCGTCAACACTTTCCTACCGACGGACGCTAAGTTTCCGATCATGCCTTCCCTGATTGCGACCCCTCAGCATTTGTGAACGCCCTGTTAAGCCATAGTTTATGTTACTGCAACCGTGTATCCCGCCCAGGCAGGCTTACTTGCGCGTTTCGTTGTTTTCGCGTCTGGTCACATACAACGCAATATTTCTTGTTGTTCCCGATAGTCGAATACCAGTTTAAGGTTAATGTATTTAGGAATGTCCGTACATAGCATGTAAGGCATCATATCAAGTGTTCATTTTACAAGGCTTTTTAAATAATCAAATAGTTTTCAAACGTACAAACATAGCATCGTTAGATATACCCACAGTCGATTTTAGGTCGAATAATGGTTAAACGTAATGCATTAGTTCTTGGTTTAAAGTTTAAAATCTCGGATCCTGGTTTAGAACACTCGATATGGACTCGCTGACTCAACTTGGTGCGTGACTCTGGTATCAAGGCTTGTTTACAAAACAACCTTTTTTACGAAACTGCCTCTAGTTACTTCCTATTCCCATGAGTACGCATGGATTTTGACTTGGTGTCGCACTTGGTTTAAAAAAGAAGCAACTCTGTTCAAAAAAACACATCAGAATTTATTTTCAAACTTTTTAACAGGATTTCATACGCGTCTTCGTTTTGGGAAAAAAAATTTCAAACTTACACAAGCAACATTGCTTGGTGCAGACAGAAATGTCAAGTTGAGCAAGTTTTAAAGCGCCTGTTGTTGTCAAAACGGACAGGATTNCTCCGTCATTGGGGTGTGTAGCCCGGCGTCAACACTTTCCTACCGACGGACGCTAAGTTTCCGATCATGCCTTCCCTGATTGCGACCCCTCAGCATTTGTGAACGCCCTGTTAAGCCATAGTTTATGTTACTGCAACCGTGTATCCCGCCCAGGCAGGCTTACTTGCGCGTTTCGTTGTTTTCGCGTCTGGTCACATACAACGCAATATTTCTTGTTGTTCCCGATAGTCGTATACCAATTTAAGGTTAATGTATTTAGGAATGTCCGTACATAGCATGTAAGGCATCATATCAAGTGTTCATTTTGCAAACGTACAAACATAGCATCGTTAGATATACCCACAGTCGATTTTAGGTCGAATAATGGTTAAACGTAATGCAATAGTTCTTGGTTTAAAGTTTAAAATCTCGGATCCTGGTTTAGAACACTCGATATGGACTCGCTGACTCAACTTGGTGCGTGACTCTGGTATCAAGGTTTGTTTACAAAACAACCTTTTTTACGAAACTGTCTCTAGTTACTTCCTATTCCCATGAGTAAGCATGGATTTTGACTTGGTGTCGCACTTGGTTTAAAAAAGAAGCAACTTAGTTCAAAAAAGAAACACATCAGAATTTATTTTCAAACTTTTAAAAGGATTTCATACGCGTCTTCGTTTTTGGCAAAAAATTTCAAACTTACACAAGCAACATTGTTTGGTGCAGACAGAAATGTCAAGTTGAGCAAGTTTTGAAGCGCCTGTTGTTGTCAAAACGGACAGGATTTCTGTTTTTGAAATTTGCTACTTTTGTATTCAAATTTAGCTGATTTTGCTGTGAGAAACCTTGCCACCTGCGTGTTGGTTAACCATAATTGACAAGATCCGCTTTTCAGTGACAGGCCGCACGCTTAAAGGCCGCTTTCAGCAGCTGAATAGCCCGCGGTGAGGTTGAGCCAAAATGCCGCTTGAAATTCCTCAATTGACACGCATTACTGATTTGAAGCGCTCAACTGTAAACGACGTGGTGTGTGTTATTTTTGTGCGACCTGCTTCGTAGTTTTTAAACCCATTTTGCGCTTACCAAACAGTTTTATTCACTTTCTCTAGAGTTTACACAATTAATTACTATGTAAAATTTGTATTTGTTTGCAAGAAAATTTGGAAGTTAGGTCGGCATTGCGATAATGGTTTACTGATTTAGTAACTTGTCCAGTTTAATGTTGTGCATTTTTAAATTGAAAAAAGGTCCTTTCTGTTCAAATTTTAGTTTCACTATTGTTTTGAAGTCTTCGCCGCATTAGTTAATATCGTCATTGCAGATTTATCTTCATACGATTATATATTTGTGTGTTATCAAACAGCGCACACTGACAAATAGATCAGATTAACACAGCCCTGAGAATTTTTTACGCTGTGGATTTTTTCCGAACACAAAAGACGCCTCAGGTGGGTCCAGTGCGTCACAGGCCCGACTCCTTCGCCGAAACCGGATGTCGATGTATCCTAGGATCGCATCGAATTGATTAGCGATGACAGCGTGGCGACTTGTAAACAGGAAACAGCGAATAACGGCGCGAATACGAGAAACACATTTCGCTGGGCTTGCCAGTATTCGCTATCAATGCTAAGCAACGCGGTTATTCTCTTCCATTCTCTTTTCGGAGCTTTTTTCTTGCCCCTGCGCGTTTCTTTCGGCCACCGTTCGTTAATCTCGATCAGGCGACGGGAGATGTTTTGCGTGAGCCACATCCGCCCGACAATCCGCTGGTATGCGAGGGCAGACCACACAGTCGTTTGCGCGCATCGATTCGGGCCTTGTTCGCTTATGCCGTAGCCCGCGCGTCGGCCTATATTCCCCCATGCTCCAAATCCGTTTGAGATATATCGGCATTGTACAAAATTCGTCAAAAAGTTGTCTGCTGAAAAGGCTCGTCCAGTTAACAAAGGCAGAGCTATTTAACAATCCTAAAGAAAAAAACTCCGCTTAACCTTTGTGTTTAGGTGAGACCACTGTTCTAATTTAAGTCCAATTTAAGTTTTTTTGTTCCAATTTAAGTCACTTTTCAGAATTGTGACACTTTTAAATAAATATAGTTCACTAGTTACCCGACTGTAAGCGTGCTTTGCCTGTTACTTTTATGTTATGGTCGGGCTGCAAGGTCGCCTAATGTTCACCTTAGTTGTGCCTATTTCGAGGCCCAGTGCCGCACAAATACGTTTTATACAAGTGTGTGTCGTTAATCCATGAACGTCGCTTCCAACGACTTGGTTGTTTGAAGCTCTGCAACATCATATCGCCGAATACGGATTTACGCCGCAAATGAACCACAACTGCTATTTCCTGTCTTGCATAAATCTCCGCTGGGGTTAAGGGCACATAGGCCGACCTTAAGTACACCAACGGTAATGTAACGACATTCCAAGTAAACATCGTAAACGTTGGTGTAATACCGAGAATCATTGTCCATTCTCAAGAGACCTATTACAGCTTCGTTAAATTTCTGTAAGAGGTGTCCTTTATCGGCCGCATAATTGGCCAAATTGCTTGATTGTTTTCCACTGCAAACAACCCCGCCAGCCGACGTGTCATCGCTCTTTGCTTTCCCTATTTGGCATTGGGAACTGCCTGGTTGACGGCGTTCACATGGACCCGCGGAGCGCTTGGAAAGGTCACTGGTGTTTCTTATCATCGCTGCCCCGGCATTGCTCATTCACTGGACCGCTGACGAAGCAGCGAATGATTTTGAACTTGTTGTTGTAGTCGGCTCGTTTGGCCCGTTGCGTTTTGACTTGGTCGGACGTGAAACAAACCTTTGGATTTGGCTGAGGCCTTTTTTGTGGCAGACTTGACGTTTTCCAGTGTTGTGACAATTTCGACTTGTGGTGAGGAACTGTTTTCACAAACACACATTGGGAATATACTGTTTTTGGTGTGCACCGTAAACAAGTTATGTAAAAATTTCTTTATGTGATCATATGATCATACATGTGCATTTCATATGATCATACATGTAATATGATCATAAATGCATGTTTTTATGCGTATTAACTATAAAAAGTATTTAGCTGCTTGTTTAAGTGAAAAGGCTGTCGATTTACGTCACAACATGGCGTAGCAATGGGAGCTGTGACGTAAGTCTGACGCAACAGTGACGTTAAATATTTTCGCACCTTGAGATATTCTTATCATTACCTTTTCACTGTTAGGCAGATTTTCTACAGACAAATATTTACAATATTGATGCGTGTGTAGTTTCCGTTTATTCGATGCGGTGATTTTAATCCAACATTGTTTTTTATGCAGTGGCTGTGCCGAACCTAAGCTGTGGAAGCAGCACAACGTCCGATGATCCGCAGTCGGTAAGTGAAATGTCCACCATGTGTACTAATATGCTTGAAATTATGTGTTTGGTTCAGCAAACAGTTGTAAAATCGATTTTTGCATTACTGTAATTTCGGCAATAAGCCTGTGCTTGATGAAAACCCAAATCGCTAAGATTTCGTGCAATTAGCCAGAAATATTTGAATTGCCGTAAATATGTGAATGAAGTTATCGGAAAATTAATAATTTTTTCTGGGGCTTAACCTGCCATTGATAGCACTTACAACGACGCTGATTCAGTTTTTTCAAAATTCATCAAGATTTGTCTGTTTGTAGAAAAAGGCGTCATCTTGACGGCAGAAAAATGGGCCCATTTTCTAATTAAAACATAAGCAATTAAATCCCGTATACTACGTCCAGTCGTAATGTCTCCGAGTTAAGATTTCTATTTTATTCATGTCTGTACACGGGTCACCTATATGCAAATTCTGTCAAATGTGACTCGCACATCCGAAGATTGTGACTCAAATTTCGGAAAGAGGTCATTCCAATACCTATCTTCTGAGCACAGTCAACGCTTCTAATAGTTTTCCCATTCAATTGCAAGTCCGTTTTCTTTGTACGCAAAGCCTAACTTACGTTGTCTAACGGACAAACTTATTTTAAGTTGTGACAGCTAAAAAAGGTTTGGACATATTTCACTGATGACTGAACTATATATTACATCAGTACCCACACCATAACCTTCACCACACACACAGGCCTCTCCTGGTGGTTCTCCACTTCCTACCTCAGCCAGCGACAAAGGCGACGAACAATCGGCGCGAGCGAAAAAGCAGTCGACGTCATCACACACTTCGACCTCGTCAAGCTCATCACGTCATCCGGGAAAGCCCCATTGTTGTCGGTCGTTATCGACATTGCCTGTTCAGCAATACCGACAACAAACACTATCCGCGTCGTCATGGCAACACACCACGACGTCATCAGCAACGTCATCTCGACCTACGCGACGTCATTCTTCGTCGATCCCTGGCCGCGCGCACCGGACCCCTTCTACGTCATCCCACGTGGTTAGCTCGACTCCCGTGACGGAGCTTCCGCAGCGGCCAGCAGCTCGCGACCCGACGCAGTCGTTCACTTTTCCGCAAATTGATATTACCGACGAAATAAAGAAGGTAAGAAACGTGATCTTAGTTAATTTGCGACTATTTTTGCGACACAGTTGCGTGAGATTATGTTGACACAAGTTTAACTGTAGCTGAACCGCCAATACCAATACAAGCTCCCAAACTGCAAAGCAGTTAACAAGGCAAAAACCCGTAACGAACATTTTTTAATATACTTTTACAATGTACCAGGACCCTGAGAAGCCTCCTTATCCGTCAAACGACGTCACTTCCAACGGTCGGCGCGCTGTGACCCCCTCGCGTCGACGCCGATCCCGCCACAGGCAGGACTCTGGTTCCCGCGCGCGGCGAACGAAAACGCCAAACCTTGACCACTTGGAGCGGCAAAGAGACTTACAGCCGACCAAACCGAACTCGTATGTCCAAATAACGTCGTCAAAAACAACCGCATCCCACCGAAAACGCTTATCGGATGAGCATAACGTTAAATATCCGGGCTACCGGTACAGCACGCCGTCGCGATCGGTGCCTTACTACAGTGGAGGAGATTATTTTTTCAACACAGTAAAGAGTTTTGACGAACAATCGCCGGAGAACCACGGTGGGAAGAGTCTGCTCTACCAGAAAAGCCCCACGTTCAGTTACACGGAACACCAAAAGAGCTTGCGTCAGTCGTCGATTAAGCCAGGGTGTGATGAGAAACGAAAAGGCAAGTATAAGGAAGATCTCGGCGAACGATCAAAGTGCCGCTATTGCCAGACAATGTTTAACCACGATAAAAACAGACCAGGCTCTTGTACAGCTGCGCCCGAGGACGCATACGAGGTCTGCATAAACCGAGTGAGCTGTGTTTCGTGCGCGGGCAGCACGCTGAGATGTTGCTTGCCAGACACACAAGTCGACTTTCCGGACCAACCGTGTACAAACCACACACGTTGGAGTCACTGGCTTCTACTCGGCCTAATTTCGATCTTCGTGCCGTGCTTATGTCTTTACCCGCTCCTCAAGTCGTGTCACACGTGTGGCGTCTGGTGCCACTGCTGCGGCGGGCGCCACGAGAGTTCGGCGCCGCAGCGACGGAGCAGCCCCAACAGCGCCTTACCCGGTCGCCACTAGCAACGCGCAATGATGACGTCAGTCGATTAGCGTCTGTGAAGTCGGAGCTACAAGCGTTGCGCTGAAAACAGTGTTTTTACCTCATCGCTACTCTCGCAAGTTAATCTTCAATTTACGGGTCGCACGCGCACTCATTGTGACGTCATCGCTTTGCTTTTGTTACGTCACGAGGTGATCGACTCCAACCTTGAAGCGCCGCCTCGGGTTGACTATGAAATCCCATTGAAATGAAGCGAACATCTCTTATGTGAACGCTGTATAGTTTTTCATGACCAAAACACGTTTGGATCTTGACAAAAGTCTGTTAGTCCTTCGCGACTCGCTCTTCGAAGCGATTTATTTATGTCCTTTTACTTTGTGTTTTATTAACGAAATTGCCAGCGCGCCTTTTACCCGCCTATCGAGTTTCTCTGTTTTCCCGCGGTCGCTCAAAGTTTCATTTCCACTAGTTTCGTTGCCAAGTTGTCGTCAGCGGCCACTTTTAACCGTTTCGAAATGAAAATACTGGACTTCGCATCTTGCTGTTGTACAGCGACCACAGTTAAAGTTCACACGGTTTAAATGTGGAATGACCACTTTCGCCCTATTATTTACTAATACTTGCTAGTACATGTCTCCGGTAGGCATCTTGGCGCAATTTTTATCACATTTTAATTGCAGCCACACTGGCGATGCATGCAGGTAAAAAGATAGCTTTAACAGAACAAAGCAGTCTTGCGCGACACGTGGAACTATGTCACATAGCCTCGTCAGTATAGCGTCTGTTAGAATGCGGTGTGAAACTTTTCTTTTCTCCCAACATCACGCCAAGATGCCTGCCAACCCCTTTTTTTTAAAAAAAAAACACGTACAAATGCATGCGCGTTTATGGGTACCGCTTTCTACTGATAAGCGTAGTACACGACGAGCCGCGCCAAAATACGTGGCTCGAGCGCACCTCAAGTGGTACAAGGTTAAAAGTGTTTGCTCCCATGTCCTACCTGACATTACTCGCATGTTTCCTGCCTCGCACGGACTCACTCAATAGTACACAATATATACGAGGTAATAGAGCGCAAATTGCAGTATTGAATGTCATTGGGGCGCAGCCTCTTGTTGCACAAGCCCAAAGGTGCTGGTTTGTCATCGGCGTTATCAAGGTGTATTTTTACGTCACTGGCCAGACGTTGGTACCGGGTTGCGCGGCGGGACGTATATTTGTAAACAACGGCGATTCAGGACCTAAAAACTGAACACGAGGTAAAAATATAACTGAGCATATAAGCAAAAAATCGCTGGTGAACGGATGTTGTTAGGTACAAAGGTAATTGCCGATTAGATATCTTTACACATCGGAACAAAATCGACCCTGAAAAATTCTTTTTGCGTTTCGTGTCTTCGGCGCCTTTTAACTATCGAATATTGTTGGCCGTTTAGGTGTGTTTTTAAGCCCTAGCTCTAAGATCGTAGCCACGCCCTGAACCCACCGCCGCGCCTCCATTGCCATCGACAGTATGTTTTTCTACCACGCTACCCCCGTCTCCCTATCCTGCTGCCCCCTGTGCCACGTAATGAACATTTGTAAACTGTCGTAATTTTCCAGCGTCCCCGTCTCTTCTAAATCCACTGCAACGACGACCCGCTTTCAGTGTCCCTTCGTCTCCGTTTCGCTAAAGTTTCATTTCCTCTTTCTTCGTTAGAGTCGTTTCAGTGCGAAATACACCCCAGAAAATGAAAACTGTTGCAATTGTGTTGTTTTTTATTGTTTTCGTTATTATTCCGAGGCTTCTATTTCGCTTGGCGGGCACAAAATAGATTTCGATCTTTTTTTGGATTCACTTTTCGGCTATTTCCAGCAGCGGAGCTTCATGAAGCATTAAGATTATTAGCCCCCATTGCTACAGATTATAAAGTCATCAAAGTCAAGTCACATTTCATTATTTATGTCTGTTGTACCACGATAGCATAAAAATATGTTTCCAAAAATGTGAGAAAATAGAATCACACGTCTCCAGGCCCGCTCCATTAAATTACGCGACAGCCGTTGTGACAATTGCGCCCTTCGGAATGGTGATTTTCTTGATGTGAAATGATCTATTTAAAAAGCTCGTTAAAAGTGCGACCAATCAGCCATCGACGGACTTCGCTTGTCCCTGCTCCGATCTCGTAAAGCTTTGCGTCCCTCATAAATCTCCCAGTAGGATAATCGTTAATGTAACCGTTTCCACCTGAAAATAAAAATACAGACAGCTTTGGACCAAGCCTGGACTTATACAACTAAGTTTTCTGCTCCTAAAAAATTCAATTCTAAACAAGCCCTATTTGGTCATCAATCAACTTCAGCATTGCACAGCACACAAAACACTTTGTTCCACCTACCAAGCAGTTGTATTCCATCCATAGCCACTTTGGTAGCAGCTTCGGCAGCATACAGGATTACTCCAGCACAATCCCTGTTGTTAAAGTACCCCCTGTCACAAGCACGTGCCACAGTGTACATGTATGACCGGCAGGCACTCAAGGTTGTGTACATGTCTGCCATCTTGCCTTGAATGAGCTGTAAAATAAAACAGTTCTTAATAAAAGTTGCCTAGAAGCGCGACTTTAACTCCACTGTTCTGATATTCTACATATGACCCAGTTAAAAAATATACATTTTACTGTCGTACATAAGTTTATAGTTTAAGTTTTAAAATATACATATAGTTTACATCAGGTCGCATAGTTACTAGTGATGCACCGAATCGCGTAAATTAGGTTCGGAATCAACCGAATAATTTGTGACGTCACGCGAACCCGTACGTTACACTTTTGACAGAATCACATGAGTTTTGCGGCCATGCAAAACAGTCGTGCTACAGGGGATAGTTGTGTAATTGTGTTGCAGTATTATCTTAGTTTTGTGGGTTTTAATGTTGCCTGGGCCGTCGTTGCCAGCTTGCAAATGAATTACTGATCTTTTACCGGGGGTGGACAAAACAATCATGCTTTAATAAAAACTAGTGCAAAACGCAATAAACAAAATAACATTTGACCGCTAAGCCTTCGTTTTTAAAAAGTGTGTGGCGTTAGCAGTCATAACTACCATAACTTACCACAAACAGCAGCAAAAATACCGTATTTAACAGTTTTGTTACGTAACTGAACAATCATATATCCTTTGTTGCACTTTTTCGTAGTTAGGCCTATTAGTTAAAGCGCAGTTTGAAAGATTGTGTGATACGTAATAACACGCGCAACACGTGTCTTTTTCGCCTAATTACGTGAATTTGACATTGTTAAATCCAAACAACGTTTTGGGTAAAGACAAATATCACTAAGGCCCGAACACTTGGTGTGCTAGAACGTTATTTTCTGTGTGCATAAAAGTTCGGTTTTGACCGAATCGTAAC
>QXVZ01004070.1:0-11273 GCA_008931825.1 Phallusia fumigata
TAAGAACATCGAAATACAAATATTACATATGTACGTTAATTATTGTTTTGAATAGTTTCGATAAAACATACAAGCCTAAAGTCGCTACCTCTTCGACATCACGTGGTGCATCTGGGCCAATCAAATTCTTTAAAGCTTCGTAAACTTTCGGAATTCTTCGGATCCGAAATTTTCTTTCTTCTTCGTGAAGATTCAGACCCAAGCGAAAGTCTGGTTCAGATCTGAGGAAAGAATCAAAGTTTGTTAACATTTCAACTTTATGTTCACATGATATGGAGTGTGACTCCGAACCTTGTTGTAATCTTGGCCTCAATATCCACCTCTCCATGCTGATGAAATAAAAACATAAACATACTAAAGTTATTTCATTATTGAGAGATTTGTTTACTGGTGAATTGAAATATGAACATGCATTGCCTTAAGCATAACCAGCTCAAGTGTTTAATTAGCGATGGCAGTTTTTGATATTTGTCACGGTGGCGTTTGACTAGTCGACTTAAACCTTTACATGAGATTGTGAATATCTTCCGGCAGGTTTCAATCAATTTTACTTGGTCACAAATGACCGATCGAAGCTTAAAGCGCATTCACCACACAACGACATACTTTATTACCAACTCACCCCATTAAAAGACAACGTCATAACATAAGGTTTTCCCAGCTCGAAGTTCGAGAAATCAAACGTCTCCTCTCCCAAGTAGTCGTCAAACACTATGTCGTCATCGTGCAACTCGATTTTAACCAACCGAGGCTGTTTGAGACTACTTTCTGGCGGGAAAACGAAACTGAAAGTCTCGTTTATTTCACTCGTCGGTTGGTTTTCTTTCGTCAACGTCCGGAAACTGTTGGGTTCCGGAAATGACGGAACTGTGACACGGAATTGTGGGTCGGGTGTGTCGACTGGAATATATGACGTCATTTTAGAAAAAAAAACAATTTGTTTAAACGAACCGCTACAGTGGTTCCAAACACGGCACCAGCATTCCCCCACTTGGGTGCGTTTGGTGTCATTAGGGGGCGCTGGGAAATATTGCGCGTTAAAACGGAAAAACTAATTTAAAAATTGTTGATAAACTGGTGTCGTTGCATCAGCCTCAACCATCGTATTGATATTGGCCGTAAAATAAATTTGTTTTGATTTTTGTAAATTAAATGATGCGTTTTCAAGTGACGAAGCGTTTTAAAGGTTTGATGACAACAGCTTTTGTTGAAACATAGGAAATTGTTTTACACACAAGTACTGGCTCGTATCTTCTTTGAGACTAAATTATTTAGTTTTGAAAACCACAATTCCAGCAACAATAGTTATCACTTACTCAACTTATCTCTCAAGTATGAAACGGATATATCCCGACATCGAAGCACAGTCACCGACAAAAGTTTCTTCGCTTCAAACTCAAACTGGAATGTAAATAAGGCGTAATTCCCCATTTTAAACATGACACGTATAATCTCATATAATTAGAGTAATTTGGGAGATGCGACTGATCGCCTTTTCAGCTCAGGCTCCAAAAACTTCGTTTTAAAAAACTGAAACAGCTTGGATCCATTTCTCACACAAATTTGGCATCTAAATACGCTGGCGAGTCCGGGTTAATTCTGTTTCTCATTACTCAAGTATTAGTTTATTTTTAGTACCTAGTCGACAGACTGTTGGAGTAATTGAAGACTTGTTTTTTAGCGATTGACGAACATGGTTTACGATCCATTCATTTTACCTTATGTTCTGTAAAGTAGTTGTTCCAAATCTCTTCTTGTTTTATTAATTCTTCAAGTGGCATTTTATGACCCCGGGGTACAAATTCCTGCAAGGACAAACTCGGCCAACTGTTTCTCTCAACAATGAAATTATATCTTAACGATATGACGTCCAGTGGTCGGCTGTATAAATGTATTTCAGAAGTTTTGGATTGTTATAACTGCAACTGTCGCAAATTTATATCAAGTTTTATTCGCCCAAAGACTGTTTTCTGACTTTATATTTCTGTGATCAAACTTGAATTCTCAGCTGCAGTATTTTGGCAATTTACGATCTTATAGTAAATTCTGCTGTTGACATCCGAAAAAAAATTTAATCAGCTGTCGTTTAAAACATGAGAAGTGGCTGAAGTATTTGTTTTGCCTACTTCAGTCCATAGCCCCTGTTTCTCAGCTCGGTAAGTAAACAACAAACTTATGAGGCTGAATTCCTGAAACAACTTTTAAGTTGCGAAATTTGTTTTTCACCAAAATTCCCCCACCAGTTATTTCCATCGCACGCGAAAAGTGGTTTCTGAGTCAAACTTTTTACGCTTTGGTAATTCGTCTCCGCGCTACTGGTTCGCACTCATCAACAGATACAACCTCAACTTTCTCAAAACAACTTTAGTGATAAGCTTCCTCCAACAGACACAGGTGAAAAATGTAAACCAACCGTCACCAAGCTTCAGCGAAATTTGACGAATGATAACATAACGACCTGCTGCAGTTTCCTGGTAGAACGGACGCCGCTGAGCGCTCAAGGTCGCTCAAGGTCACCTAAGGTCGCAATTAATCTCCGCCGACCAGTGATCTTAGAATCGTTCCGATAAGTGTTCGCGGCTATTTCTCAAAATGTCTCTAATTAGGTACACAATTCACGGTTTTAAATATTCTCAATAGAAATATACAAGCCAGTACTTGTGTGTAAAACAATTTCTACGTTTCGACAAACGCTGCTGTCAGGAATGCCTGATGATGACAGCAGCGTTTGTCGACCCCCCCCCCCCCCCCTACACACAAGTACTGGCTTGTATATTTCTATTGTCTCTAATTAATTTAATAATCTGAGTTGAAACGATTTAACACAACGGAAAATATGCTATAAGGCCCGGGGGTCCATGGAAGGTTTTTTGGGATCCGTGAGGTTTTCATTCACGCATAAGATAACAGCAACATAGCGAAATGAAAATACCCCCGGTTATGATGTCACTTGTTTATTGACATTTTCTATGAGAGACCACTAGTGCGTAAAAGTGTTCACCGGTTTTTATAAAGGGGTTCACAGCTTGCAACCAAATCACTAAAGGATTCCTGAGCGCTGAAAAGGTTGGAAATTGAACTAAACCCAAACTGAATGTGAAATATAAATGTTAGACAAAACTGCAAAAAATCTCATGCTTCTAACTTCCAACTGAAACTAACACGTAAACATTGTTATCAAGTTTATCAGTAAACAGGATGAATTTACCCTAAAGGCTTCCGTGTTTCGAAATCATGAAGCTGAAGCTTGTCGTAATTACCTCAAAAATTTTAGCATCTCTAATAACATAGTCGTGCCTTCCTCACTATTTTCGGCGTTGCATTATTGCTTGGCGAGGAAACTAATTAGATTTTTAGCACGGATCAGTTTTGCACTGGGCACAAAATACTTACTGTCGCTTATCATTGCAACTTGTGGCTTAAAAATATTATACTGTACATTATGTGCATTTTTACCATGTTTATCAACCCAGGCTGGCCACTCCGCAATATCAACAAACACTTCCGAATTGTTGTTGTGAAGATGTGCTCGTTACCAACTTCCCTTCTACCACCAAACAATCGCTCCAGTTACCTGACTTAATTCTTCTCAACATTTACTAACATCACGTTTTCGCGTCAGTAACACCTCCACAATAGATCATCGCTGCGAGTCAGACATGCAACTTTCCGATCAATCTCCGGCAAACAAGTTGCATCGAGTAATTAACTAAGCCGACCGACTTACAGCGTCAGTGGGTCACAAACGAGAGAATACCCGCACGAAAATTGATGCGGAAACACGTTTTTGCGAAACACAACGCTTGTAACTGTGCAGGCCGGATGGAGTCATTCAAAACGTTGCGGTAATAAATGAGCAATATGTTTGCAGTATGTGGGTTATTAAACCATGACAGAAGAGCGCCGTGGTAGCGATTACTAATTTGTGCAAATATTTTCTTTTTTTATGCACTGTTGCAATTTTGTTGTCGTTGTCAAATAACTACTGACAAAGAAACGTTCTTATTCATGAGTTGTGTTTGCATTTCGTGTTTTGTTAGTCAGCCCTGTAGTTTACGGCAATACTGATAAGTTGCACACAGAAAGACATGTCTTTTTACAGTTGCAAACGAAGTTAGAAAGGGAAGACATGGAATAGAGCAAAGTGACAGAATTGATTTTCTAGCTTAAAAAACAATCTTTTGGTTTTACCTAAAAATTTGTGGGTTTTAAAATAATTTTTTGAATTTAAACAAAATTATTATTGTTTAAATTCAGACTAACTTTGGACAATTAACTTTGGTTTTACTAACTTTGGACAATTTGTTTCATAATTTATAGATTCTGAGTCATTTTTACACTTCACAATAAACTGGGAAACTGTTAAAATATATTCGCTTCACTCCGCATACAACTTGTCAATCGCCCAAGTCTATAAGTCAGACTCGATGACAAAATACTAAACGCTTGATCCGTTCCTCTGCAGCCTTCTTCTCTTCTTCGCCACCGCCTTGATCATCGCCTCCTTGATCACCTGTCGACACGGATTAATGGTTACACGTGTCACGCGACTTCACGCATCGCTGTGCTCACCTCAATATTGGTTGAAACGTTGAAATACATGAGTTCCTTAATTCTCTCGTATTCCAGTTCAGTGTATCTTGTTCTGAGGCTTCCATAAGCTCCTTCGGCACCGAAAAGTGGAAAATCGTTGAATTTGAAATCAGGATCGTCTGACACAAAACAGCAAAGTTTCAGTGTTTGCGCTTTTGAAGGCAATGGTTGGCAGTATTAGAATAGTACGGTTCGAAGCGAAAATCATCGCTCTTTGTAACGAGGTACGAGGTAATAATATCTGTTTCGTAGCCAGATGCACAAACCTAGACCATCGCGGTTTAAAAAACTAAACTACCTTGACTGTATCCACTTCTGGGTTTGAAATCCTTCAGTTCACGAAATTTCCGATTTGAAAGTGTAAACCACACAACGATTGGGCAAGTGTCGTCATCTTGGTCATCGAATACGAGACACTCGGTCGGGGGGAGGTTGTAGATGCTCTTGAAGTCAATCGGTGGGAATTTGAGGCCGTCTCTCCAAGAGTGAGCTGCTGTTGCGAACAGTTCCTGTGAATTTATTTGGTTTGAACAAGAGCCATTGACTTTACTGGCAAATTTTGAACAACATCTGTAACTCCAGGTAAGCACTTTGTCGAATGGTATCGACCCATATAGAAACATCAAAATCTGATCGGGATTCATCCTGGGTACGAACCCCTTGAAGAAGCTGGTATTCCAGTCAGTTTTAAAACCCCTAAGGTGATTATTATTGCATTTTGCTGTGCTGTTATTTGACGAAGAGAGTTTTAAACATGACAGTAGTGGAAAGTTATGAATTATCGACGAGCTGGATTAACTCTAGACGAACGCTTGGTCTGAGGCGGTTGACAAACAACCTTATCGGGATTCATCCTGGGTTCGTCTCGGGTTTGAACCATGCGAAAATACAACAAAAACGAAAACTTTTAAAAATGCATCAGATAATATGGGGTTGTGGGTTTAAATCTTACTGCTTGCTAGGCCTTTTCTACCCCTGGCGGCGAAGCATTTTGTACTAGGAGGACTTTTAAGCTAATAAAGCTTTGTACTTAATCCCCGAAAGGTACAGGGTCGTGGGTTCGAAACCCACAGGACGCTGGAACACAATTTTAACTTAATCACGAGATGCACTCACGAGATGATGGAAGGCATCGTCAGATGGTTGAGCCGAAAAATCCATCACAATAAGAAGATCGGTTGCTCGTTGTGGTCGAAGCAGAATCACAGATGGAGTGTTGTTGTATAAACCTTGCAACATGTTAAAACTTTTACAAACAACTGCACCGGTATCAGATAAGTTTGCAGCAAAAATTATTTGCAACTTGTGTCTAGGACATTTTACAGCTTATCTCTTGAAACCATTCTCGCACGGTTTCCAGCTGTAATTCTCCCTACAACTGGGTTCTTCGTAAGTTAACCATTGCGTTTCAACGAGTCACGCCCACGTCACACCCACCTGCGTCGACCAATGAGATGGTTTTCTTGGTGGTGGACATTTTTTGCTTCACTCTTCCTCCGATCAAATCCAGCAGTTCCTGCTTGTCAGCTGGAAAAATTAATGCGTTCAACTGAAAATTTCTGCAGCGTTTCAATTTTTTCCTTAGTTTGGACTTTTTGTAAGGTTTATGTGCATATTTTATTATCCACCAGGTGGCACACCACGTAACATGTGCCCTCAGCCCTTGAATACAAATCATCATTGCGAGCGCTTGGTCGAATGGTCTGAGGCGCTCGACCCATGAACCAACATAAAAATCCGGATCGTGATTCGTCTCGGGTTCGAACCCCATGAAAAATCCGTTATGAGATGTGCGTGGTCTTCTTGGTTTCTGCTCATGACAATTGGGTTTCGCAACGCTGGTCTGACCTTCAACTCACCTTCAAAAGGTTGGATTTGTTCACAGGGCCACAGATGAAAAGCTTCCAGGTTTTTTAAGTTTAACGAGAAGTTGAAAAGCTTTCCCGTTCGACCCAGCAAACTTTCACGAGTTTTCACAAACGTCTTTCTGGAATAAAAAAATTCGTGAAACAACATGTGAAAATCACAAAACCCACGAACTCACAAAAACATATCAAGACCATTTCTCGTGTTGTCAACACTATCACCACCGTGATCAACTTCCACGTCATGTGAAGGTTGTTGTTGTTCGTGATTATGAAACCGACCGACAAAGGATTGTAAATACGAAAGCAGTTTTCCTGCAAACATTTTGTTTCGTGTTATGTTTTCTAGTTGTATTCATAAAGGATGACAGTTCGTTACGTATCGAGTTGTGCCTTACAACATACCTCGTTGCGAAGGGCTTACCGTACCTTGATTTTCTGCGTACTGACCCTTACCGCCATCTTTGCTCTTCATGCCAACAATTTGGCAGCGACCCTTGGTTTTGTTACGAAGTGACACTTAAAATTTTGACTTATTTTCGCAACACACACACTCTTATTCCACAGCAACACCACAATATTTTGTCCACCAACGGCGCCAGAAGACCCTGTGTGGTTGCTACGGTAACCAACCTGCCCATGACGTAGATTCTGTTGCCATGGCATCAGTTTCTGTCTCGAAAACTTCTTGGAAAATTTCTTCGTCGTCGGACTCATCAGGTTCAAACTGCCATGGGATAAGTTTGTTACGTGAGAATGGAAACAGTAACAACAAAACCTTAAACAACACATGTACAGAAGCAACAAAAAACAACACACAAGCAACTGATCCACATAGTAGGTGGTACGAATTTTTTTACCTCGTCTTTCTCCCTCTTTTTGTCCACTCGAATTTTGTCTGAAAGCAAAAACAATAATTAGCCACGTCACAATGTCATCTCGAAGATTGTAAACAGAAGTGTGACGTAACAATCTCACCGATGTAGCTGAGAAGTCTTTCTTCTTTTTCTCCGTATTTCCAATTACTCGTGGCTGAAATCGCGAATATCGAAGCTGTCACTCCGAGGTGGAAGTGAGTCGGAGTTTCCGGGAAACTCCGTGCGATGAAACCCGAGTTCCAAACAGATCCGAAGCTTCCGGGTTCGAATCCGATCCCGTAAGCCGGAAANCACTCCGAGGTGGAAGTGAGTCGGAGTTTCTGGGTAACTCCGTGCGATGAAACCCGAGTTCCAAACAGATCCGAAGCTTCCTGGTTCGAATCCGATCCCGTAAGCCGGAAAGGCGCACTCGTGTGGCGAACATTCCATGTAAGCTGATTCAAGTTTGGATCAAGTTTGCTTTCATTTAGAGTTTTTGTTGCTTGGTTTAATAACTAACCATTAAATTAAAAGAAACCGCTTTAAAGTAATAAATCCTGGCATGTCTACACACAAGTGCATGTATAATCAAGGTCCTTTGCACGCAATGAGTTTGCTTCATTTGTAGCAAACCAAGGTTAGGAAGCAAAATTTCAATATTGCTGTTTCCCATTCCCAAGGTTTGGGGATAATAATGTAAACCACTTGCCAAGTAAACGTCCTTTGGCAAAGTGAACATAAAATATCGACACTTCTTGTTGCGGAGAAATTTAATTGCTCGTCCAATAACCCTGGAGTTTTTAACCACACCGCTGTCCTCAAGTGTGTTCCTGTAAAATGTCAATCATAAAATTGACACTGAAACTCACCGTGAAATCGTGATGCACTTGCATTGTTTTTCACGTGAAGTGAAACCAACAACGGGTAAGGAACCGTCGCATCTTCAACATATTCCTTTATGCCGGAAATGTGGCAATTCAATCCCTGAAACGATAACCGACAGATGAGCTGTTTAAAATTTCATTTCTGTTTGATATTGAGCAATGTCTTTTGATGTTCTCACTCTGGTTACACAAGGTCGAAGCGGGGTTGGAACCCACAACCTTGCGATCATAAACTGGTTGCACTACTGTTGAACCACATAGTTGATGTATACCGGTGGGTGGCGCTCGTGATTAACTAAACATACCGGTGGGTGGCGCTCGTGATTATTTTTTTGCTGTATGAACATGATTTGATATTTGGGATTAGAGCTTACCTCTAAACCGAGGAATAACGTCCCAGCCGCGTAACCATACAAATCAACAACTGATGTTGGTTGGCCCGCTCTCTGCTTTATCTTGATGTACTTTCTTCAAATAACCGTTTTTTTTTGTCAAGAATAAGTTTATGAATTATAATTTATAGAAAATTTTACAAATCAAGTATTTTGTTTCCAATTCAGTGCACATATTACAACATAACATATTATGAATTAGGCACATATGCATTTGTACTGCTCATGTATGATCGGTACATGTTGTTGGGTTGAACGGGTAACATTTAGGAATTACCGAAATGGAAGGACGATGCTTGGGTCAAAAACAGATCTAAAAATATCGTGGTCAGTTGTGGCACTTTTCAGGTGTTTGTGGAAGTTTTTCTGTTCGTCAACCTTCATTCCTTTCCTCGCATATGCAGAAGCAAGGTACCTGATATGGAAATAGGGTAACGAGCAGCCGTCGAAACAACTGTCCTACATTTTATACTTTAGTGGAAAAAAGACTAAGTTTGTCAAAAAAAGTTTGTCGTTAATTGTCGGTAAATTATTATTTATTCAGACCATGAATATCTTTCATTGCATTTTTCTGTGCAAATGTTTAAAGATGAATATGTTTAATTGACATTTATTAAAGATTAATATGTTTGGAATCTTTTGACTAAGCAATAGGTATTGCATTATAAGTATTTATACTTATACCACTTATAAAGTGTATTAATAAGAAAATCAAAATTAGACCAATCTAGAAGGGTTTTGAGCGGGTGACGAGTTGACGTTGTGACCTCACCACGCAGATCCTGACAATCCTGCTGCATAGGTGAAGATATCAAGAAGATCATGATCATGCAGAGCTTCCATCACTCCTGCCATCCCCACAGTCGCCCTGTACCCCCCTCCGGATGTACACAATGAGATTACCGGAGTCTTGTAATAATACAACGAGTTCTGTGACTTCTTTACGTAAACAATCAAACGTTTTTGATGCTTGAATTGAGTTACATAATTACTTCTGCTGTACAATGTTGCACAGTTTGTGTGGAAGTTGATCCTTACTGGACATAGTACTTTGTCACCTACTTGGTCCTCTATCATTCAAGAACAAATAAGCAGGTTACAGCAAAGTTACTTTAAATTATTAAGGTGTTAAAACTCAGTCGTAAGATCTGCTGCTTAAAACTGTTGCAGCAAAAAGCAGTTTGAAAAAAAATATAATCGATTTGGTATTTGATGATTTATAATCACCTCTGTTACATCACGTGGTGCATCCGGACCAATCAAATTCTTCAAAGCTTCGTAAACTTTCGGAATTCTTCGGATCCGAAATTTTCTTTCTTCTTCGTGAAGATTCAGACCCAAGCGAAAGTCGGGTTCCGATCTCGATAAGTGGAAACAAACTTGTTCAGTTTTTTAAAGTACTGATACAGTCTGTATCTGACGAGTGGTTACCGCAAGTAGCTGAGGGCATGGATTCGAATCTCACTGCTACCAGCGTTTTAACCTTAAAATCTTATGTCTGAAGTTAATATTAAAATGTTTGGCTTAAACCATGCTTAGTGACTGAATTTAAATACATTAGCTGTAGCCAACAATACACAGGCGTTTTCATAACATTTACCTTACAGTAACCAATTACAGAAACTGTAAGCAAAACGGTATTTAATTAAACTAATGTTTGTTGGTTTAAGTAGCAAGTACTTGACTATTCTAAACATCAAACCTTGTTATAATCTTTGCTTCGATGTCCACTTCACCATGCTGTAAGGAAAAACAAAAATTTAATCAAGGAAAGAAAAACCATGAAAGTTTATGCTAATATGGTAAAAGCACAATATGCTGTGACGCAATTTTATGTTTATGTTTTGTCAACATAAATTCAAAGTTGTATGTCGCGCTTTGAGTGTTATTCGCCCTGAGAAAGACGACCTGAATAGGACGTCGAAACGTCGGTACGCAAAATATTTGCCAGAAGAGCTTCTATAAGTTGATACTGTGCCTGGTAGCAATAGTTCATGTAAGTCAGAGCTCTTTAAATATAAAGCAAAAAGCGTAAAGTTTGACGAAAATCATTTTACCTACATACCCCGTTGAAAGACAACGTCATAACATAAGGCTTCCCAAACTCGAATTTGGAAAAATCGAAAAATTCCTTTCCCAAATAGTCATCAAACACTATGTCGTCATCGTACAACTCGACCTCCACCAACCGAGACTGTTTGAGACTACTNCCAACTTGACCCCTGAACCAAGCGATGTTGTACCCCAACCCAGCTTACCCCACGGGCCTCGTGACATTGTACCCCAATCACGTCCAACCCAAATGTGTCCAATCAGTCAAGAGAACACAGTTGTAAATATTGTGAGTAATTTAACAGAATCGAAGTTTGCGTTGATTTTGAACGAGTCTTCCCTGTTTTGCAGGATGGGGCACAAGCNGAACTGTGACGTGGAAAAGCGGATCCGGTGTGTCGACTGGAATATATGACGTCACTTCATTATAAAGTTGATCGCGAATATTTAGGTCAAAATACAACGTAAAATGCACCTGGAATTTATTTCTTCCGCTTAGCTTATCCCCGAAACGTTTGTGCAACAAGCATTGGGCACGAAAACAACAGATTTCCCTATATTCAAATTTATCTTAAGAATTGTAACTCCACAAAACGATAGAAAAAAAATTCAACAAACGTCTAATTGTAA
>QXVZ01004078.1:4278-28311 GCA_008931825.1 Phallusia fumigata
TCGGCCATGCCGTTTCTCGGCCAAAGGGTGATGCGGGGTATCGTCGAGTGTTTTAATGGCTGTTGTTAAGTTGGGACTTTAAATAAACGACAACCAACGCTCGCCTTACGAACCACTTTGTTGCTGTCGCCCGAGAACATGCATAACACATTGATTTTGCATTGCGGGTATTTGGACGTGCTGCGTTCCGATTGTTATATATAATTTTTTCAATACAAGTTGCCCTCGACGAAATCAAGCATCAACGAAGCATTCTAAAAGAATCTGATCGATTAACAAAGTGCCTGGTCGTCACACAATCCATGACAGTGTGCTCTTGTTTTTCTCATCAGACAGACGAAAGGCCAGACGTGAGATCATTAATTATTGATTAAAACAAGCAGGGTCCGTTTCCATTCTTGGCATTTTCTCCCAGCTGTTGTTGTTGATTTTAGGACAACCACCATTTTCAATTAATCAACGGGTTATTTGTCTTGCCCTTGAAACGGATTTGTGCCAATTGGAATTTCGTGATATGAAATACATATTTTAAATCATTTCTTCCATTCAAATCAATTCTTTCAAAAATTTGTTTTTAACTTTTGAAATGCGATTTTTCGTGGTTACATGTTTACTACGGATCGAGCTGCAGATAAAATGCATGTAAGAACAGCAAGGAGTTTATTTATTGCACTATGCCTCGATTATTTTGGTCAAAAGTGAGTTTGTGCTTTAACTATGTCCAATTTTCGAACAAGCAGTTGTACCACAATCGTAATGACGAAGCCCGTCATGTATTTTGACAAGTTCCGATTCCCATCTTTGACAATGGATAGCAGTACGGTACGCAGCAAAATCATTAAAATGTACGGTACAGTGGTAGACACAATACGTATCGCACCGTATTGTCATCCTTTGGTGTTAATTCACATTTATTATGTTTGTACAACAAAAATGATCAAATCCCACAGCCTAAAAATCCACATCCTCAAACCTGTTTTCCAATGTAAGAAGTTGTATGCTTATTCGTCCCATAAAGTGCTCTGGCGCAAGTGAAATCAAATTTATCTTTTCAGTTCTTGTTGCGCGAGAGAAAATGTTGATTTCTATGAGAATTAAGAACCCGAGTTGTCGGCGAATTTATCCATGCGTAACAACTGAAAAATACCACAAGAACAATACAATTTTAGAAGAATATGTTGGAAATTAAATATTAACTATTAAACCTACCTAGTTGGTTTTTAACAATATCTACAACAATAACTGCAAGTCTCAATTTTTAAAGAGTTGTTTTTTGTTGTGATGTATAGTACGTGTGTAAAGTATGAATGTTACCAACTGTCTTTTGGAACTGAACCCAAATATTAAAAAAAGGTTTGTAATTAAAAGTAAGGACTTTTAGCTGCAACACGTTTGCCTGGCAATGTGAAGTGATTAAAAGTGATATTAATTTACATTCAGCATTTCCAAATTTCAGTTCCCTACTGTTTAAACAATTAAAAAATTGCAATAAAAGTATACGACTATTTTTAAAATGTCAGACTGGGCTTGCCAAATTTATGTTTCTATTGAACCTAAATTTATAACTCCATTAAAATACATAATATCCAGATCAACTTTTATACCTTCACAAATCAAACCTAGACCGCAAATAATTTCAGATTATTCAATTTTTAGAATTTTTCTTACTTTGTACATATAGATTGTATAAAACTTACTGTTTGGACTGTGTCGCTTGGCTCAGTATGGAAGAGTTTGTAAACAATGTGAGAACTCTGTCAACACAACAGCAATTTAGCCAATTATGTGAATACATGAACAAGTCATGGCCTCTGCTTACCAAGAATGTAACACATTTAGATACTGCTTTGGAGGCTTTGGACATACAGGAGCACTCACTTGGGGTTCTTTACATTTTGTGTGCCAAAGTTTCATTGTTGCAAACTGCATTTACATCTGCTGAGGACTTTGAGCAGATCTTCTTTCAGACTCAAATGTTTGTCGGACAGTGTGTGCCCAGTCAAGTGCAGTATGCAACTGGAAATTTGGCTCAAATGTTCCACACGATGGTGCAAGAGTTATGCAAGCGTAACATGGCCATTAGAGGAATTAAACCAGTATGTATGGCATTAGAAAAAATCCGTGCACACCCTTCTCAATTGACATCACTTCATGCAGCACTCTGTCAGTTGTGCCTTGACTCAAAGTGTATGAAACCAGCTTTGCAATATCTAGACATAGAGATTACTGACATTGCCAAAGAAAATGGTTGGTATGATTGCAAACATTTTCTTTGCTACTATTATTTTGGAGGTATGATTTATGCTGCTTTAAAAAATTACCGCAGGGCACTTTACTTTTTTGAGCAAGCAATTACTTGTCCTGCAACCGTGGTAAGCCACATCATGCTGGGTGCATACAAGAAGTACATTTTAGTGTCACTTATTACGGAGGGAAAATTTGTAACACCTCCAAAGTATACATCCCAAGTTATTAGCCGATTCGTCAAGATGTTCTGCAATGAATACAATGGTCTTGTCCAAGCTTATGCAACCAGTGAACCAGAAAAGGTCAATGCAGTCATTGAAACAAACCAAAATGTGTTTGTGACAGACAAAAACTTGGGACTAGTGAAGCAAGTACTGACTTCACTACACAAACGAAACATTCGTCGTCTCACCAAGACTTTCATAACGCTTTCACTCTCAGATGTTGCCTCAAGGGCCTATCTACCAGGCCCAGAACAAGCTGAAACCTAC
The DNA here is from genome assembly GCA_008931825.1 of Phallusia fumigata. NCBI lineage: Eukaryota > Metazoa > Chordata > Ascidiacea > Phlebobranchia > Ascidiidae > Phallusia > Phallusia fumigata. Next base: position 7,017 of record QXVZ01004078.1, read on the forward strand.
CTGAGGCAAATGATTCAGGATCAGGAAATCTGTGCATGTATTGACCATGAAAGTCACATGGTAAGCTTCTATGATGACTCCATAAAATATAATGCGACGAACATGCTAAAAGAGATCAACCAGGACATACAGGATTTTACAGAACTTGATCGCAAACTAACTGCGATGGATGAAAATATTCAAGTTAATCCAGTTTACGTGCAAAAAATCAAGAGTGCTGGATCGCAAGAGGAAGAATTTGATGGAAGTATTTTGTTGTCAAGCTCAGCGTCAACAAGCAGACCTTCATCTTTATTGTCAAAGTTAATGTATAAGTGACAAATCTATATTCATTTACTTTTGGTGAAATTCTATTTCAAAGAGACCTGCATACTTATTTTTAATATTTAAGCTGTGGTTTCCTAATCAGCTGTTCTGTTTTGAGAATTTAATGTTAAAATTAACTTTATCACCACATATTGTTGGCCAAATCATTGCATGTTCCAGTTTTGTTAAGAATCGTCTGATCTGTTGCAAAAACACAGCAAAAATATGTCAACCAATCTACCATCTAGTAGTGTTAATATCCACCTAATGAAATGTGTTTCCAATCAAAGTGTCTGTTTCAGTATGTAATTCTTGCAACAAAATGCCGTTTATTTCCATGTTGACATTTCAGGCATAGTTTTGTCTAGTAACTCTGTTTACCATGTTAGCCAATCGATTTTGCAAGTTTTGTTTGCTGTCTATACCACCACAAGCACCAAGACTGGTTGCTGGATTTTCAACAGAAAATGTTTATACAGAGGTAACTGGTAAGGCATAGACCTTGTTTTATGTTTGTTTATAAACTTGATACAAAATGTGGCGACGATTCCATACAAAGTTGCTTGTTTATTATCAATATTCATGACAATAAAAAGTTTGCTTTTTTTGTAATGTTTTATCAATCTGACAATGGATAAGGTAAACCCTCTGTTTGTACTGGTTTTATTTGTGAACTTTTATATATTGCCAGAACTTCCGGCCAAGAGATGAATCTATAACCAAGAAGAGGGCTCGCCTGCTGTGGCAAAGTCGAAAGCGAGGCATTTCCGAGAACTGTCTGATATTCAGCACATTTGCAGCTAAACACTTAAACAGGTACATTTTGTAAAATTGCCACTAAATATATGTTGGATATTTATTGCAACAAGTTGCTTATATTACAAAAGTCAGGAAATTATATATGTGCTATTTGGAAAATGTTACAAAACAGTAAGAGTTTTGATTTCAAATTGGCATTATACAGTGGCCTTATGAATGTATGTTTTTTATTTTGTTTGCAAATGGGCAACTAAACGGTAAATGAACTGGCAATTAAAAATTCATGCTAAACGTATAATCTCATGGTCATGTTTCATATGTCAAATTTTTAACAATGTTTTTTATTTTAGCTTTAACGAAACCCAACTTGCCACATTTGATAAAATTATCAATCAACCTAGCAATGAATGGGATTTGTATTATTGGATGGTTGGAACAAAGCCAGTGCCAGAGGAATATTCGAACGAAATCATGGAAATGCTACAGGAGCATTGCAGGTGTTTTTTTAGTGTTTTTCCCACTATGCAACCTGAAATCTAAAAAGAGATTCACAGTATAAAGAGGTCCCTTCCACACATGTGTGAAAATTTATAGGGTGGCAGCCATTATAAAAAGTATATGCTGCCACCCCAGAAATTTTCTGAATTCATTGACTTGTTTACACCACACATGTACAAGGCATGGGACGTAAATTTCTTTTCGTTCATTTAACAACGCAGGAGAATGTCCAATCTTTCGCATCTCTTGTGCTGTATGCCCTGTTAGTATTAGCGATAACAGTGAGTATAATGGTGTTATAAACCAATAGGTGCACGTTGTGCAATTCGATTACTAGTCAGACCGCTTGAATTTGATCATTTTGCCACCCCACACACAGAAATTTGCTAAAAAATAAGAATCATTACACATTAACAATAATAATTTTCCCTCTTAAAGAAAATTTTGACTGTCATGTGTAAACATACTAAAAATTAAAACCCCTAATTTTTTGTTTCAAGGAATCAAAACAAGGAGGAAAGATTTGTTCAACCACCATTAAATTATAAACCAGTTCAACAGTGACACTGCCACAGACATTATCTTCTTTTCATTTTGTTTCTTCCAAATAAAATCAAGACACTGAAACATCATGTCATCTTCCTACCAGCAGGGATTGAACTTTTTCTAAAGCACAAAGTAGTAAATGAAGAACATAGACATAGTAACAAACAGTAATGTTATGAATAAATTATTTGATGACAGTGTTATTTACTGATGCTTCAATGGGTTAACTGTTGATATGTTAAATACTTCTTTTATATCTGACCGGGCAGAATCATCATTTTCTGTAATGCTATTCAGGACCCTCAGAATACCAGTAAGTAAGAGATTAAAAAAAGCTCACTTAAAATGCAAAAACCCCGGAGTTAAATTACAAAAAATTTTAACAAACAGCCTTTGCGCACTAATTATAATCCAGCACTCTTTGTGGCATATGTGATGAACTGATTGTAACAGACACTGATAGGGGGGGTTGTGGTCTGCAGAAACAAAGAAACTGTGGTTTTTAAGGTAGCTCATTTTTTCCTTACTGTCAACCTGATAGCGTTCAAAGTATTACATAAAATTACATTTTTTTCTGTTTAAAACAGGTTAACTCTTATGCAAGTTTTCAAACAGCCTGATTAAAAACACTAAATATTATTTTATTAGCAACAAAACCAACACAAAACATTCTGAAATTTATACATCAAAAACATCAGTCAGTTTTTTTGTCAACATCATCGTCGTCAGTTGACTCTCTCTGCCAGCGAACTAAACTGAGAAACACCTGCTCCAAAGTAGTTTGTGACACAGTATACTCCATGACACCAACTGCAGACTTGGACTGTTCCATTATGTAGAAAACCTACACAGGTCAAGTACATTTCCTTACATATGAAACAACATAAACTGGCTTCCTCCTGTGCTGATGTTGGTTTATCCATTCACACTAGTTTTAAAGGTGTGGCTGCTGTGTCTTTTAATTATTGTGCTCTAGCCACACCTTTAAAACTAATTTGTTTTATCATGGCATGTTTTTTGCTGCTGTTTGCTGTTTTCGCATCGGAGGTGTAACTTTTTTATCTTATTAATTACATTTTGTAGGTAGAAGCGAAATTTAGTACCATCTGCTGCGTTTAAAAGTAAAATCATACTGGTAAGTTATTTAGATTTAACAAAATGTAAAACAAAGTCAGTAAACACAAACTAAAAAGTGTTTTATATTTGTTTAACACAGCAAAATATCCCAGCAAACCTTTGATAGCTTAAGAGTACTTCCATCAGCTTGGAATTGTTTGACATGACAAGTCACTAAACCCTGGTGGTCATCTTTAACATCACAACCTTCAAAATATTTCAACTAAAAAATCATTTGTGATAAAACTTAAAATGTGTAACCTTATTTACAACAAGTCTTGTTCAATGCATCCTTACAAACCAAATTTACATGCATACTTGCATATTTCGTTGTACAGATATTTTAGAAAGTCCCAAATACAGAAAAACAGCCCTGATTTGTTAGGGAAACCATGTAAAGACCTCAACTAAAATATGTTATTACCAAGTTGAGTATCAGTGTATTTATGACATTAAATAATAAAAGATCTAGAGAGATAAACTGTTTGTGAAAAAACACAACTTAAATTCACCATGGAAATTTTGCTCTAGAAAAGCTTTTGGTGCCGAAAAATCGGTTACAGATAAAGGCATCTTCATTTCAATAGTGTAGCCCTGACCAAACCTATTCTTCAAGTGTTGTGGGCCGCCCAAGCACCGCAGCTGACCGTTGACCATAATAGCAAGTCGTGTGCAAAGAGCCTCACATTCTTCCATGCTGCAAGATTACATTGCAGTTTAAATATAAACTATCTATTGAACGTTTTTTTCTGTTGTTTTCCTGAAACCAACATCCTTTAAACATTAACTATGTAATTAGAAACTAATTGGAAAACTTTTCTTTAATGTATAATACAGGTAAATTAGATCAAAGAAAAACGCCATCGACTTGGGAATGTAGATCTACAAACATAGTCACCTAAAAGTGCTAAAGTGATGTACATTAAAGCATTTTTTAGTCCTATACAGCAAGTAGCAGGGTAACATTTTGCTAGTTAAAAACTTATGCTTGATTAATGCTCGCTGATTCTTCAGAAGACCAATTATTTTAAGGAATTTTCTGGATGGCCTTTATAACTAAATCCACAGGCTCTTTAAAAACATCTGCGGTAGGTTTGAAAAATGTAAATAGTTGCTAGCCTGTGTGAAGTAATGACAATAGAACATCCTTGAGATCGAACATTAGCAAGAGCATCCCACAGCATTCTTCTGGCTCCGGGATCCATTCCCGTACTCGGCTCATCCAGTAACACAACAGGGGGATTGCCCACAAGTGCGATGGCAGTGCTAAGTTTACGTTTGTTGCCCCCACTAAAAGTCAATTTGGGTTGCATTAAGATATGTATATTTATCCACATACCAGTAACCTAAACCAAATGTAATGGTCAATCAATGTATACATGTGATTATGTCCATGGTGTACGTGCAACAAGCAGCACTTTGGTTCAGTTTTGGTCCTAGCCGCTCGCAAACCTAATCCTTGTTTGACTGGTGCTGATTTTGCATTTCGCTTTGCACACATTAGTAACCTATGTATCCAAGCAGGCTGTAACAAATCATTGGCATAACCTTACTGGGATCACGGTATGCCAGGCCATTTTAATTCAGAAAGGTATGGAATAGAAAAATCTAGTCTGTAGTGGGATTTAAACCCACAATAGAAGCCTATCTCGGGCTGGCGCTCTACCAACTGAGCTATGCAGACTTAGTTGTAAGACTACCCAAAGTTAAATCACAGACACCATTTCATGCTGCACATGTCAGCATCTAGTAGGAGATCACCGGATTGGCCATAGCATTTACCTTTCTAGAACCAAACAGAAACTTAAACACATGTATGTATGCAAAACGGTCTAAATATCAGTATATACCATGTCATTAACGCACCTATATGTGCCACAGTTTTTGTAAAGGTGCTGAGCAAAGTGAAGGTTCTTTCCAAGATTTTCAATACAGCTTGGTATGTCACGCTCAGGGACACCTTTGAGACGAGCGAACATTCTTATTGTTTCGGCGCCAGTCATTTGTTCAATCAAGCCGTCAAATTGGGGGCAATACCCAAGTCTCTGTTGTACCTGCAAGAACACAAACAGCATTCAGGTTGCATGTTTTCACAAAGTTTATCCAATAAGGGCATATTCTATTCCGCTAAAAGACAAAATCTTGCATTGAAAACTTTCTGACGACGTCTGTTATAAAAAACTACCATGTAACTTCAACTTTTAGTAAAAGTTGTTCACCCTTAGCTCTTACTAAAGAGACATGTATATTTCGCCCAAAAATCGTTGATATCTGGAAAAGTAGCACACACCAAATGGTATAAAATAGAAAAAAATCACACAAATTTAAAGCAAACTACAATGGCTCACTAAATAAGCCTAGTCATCTAACCAAGTAGAATGCGCAAGAAGGATAAGCGAAACAAGGTGAGGTGGATAAAAAAGGTACAAAATTTGGTTTAAATTTGAGTGATTTCTTTTGTCCTGTCACCAGCTACGCTGATGAAACCTTGCAGGTCGAAAAAGTGTGCACTGTCTGCAGCTCCCCTACCAAGAAAACAGTTTACAGAAAAAATATGCACCACAACCCTTTATAGTTGCACTTAGCATGGCCCAATAAAAAAGTATGGCAGTAATTGAACCTTTCTTAGATCTTTATTGATGTTATATCCCTCAAGGTAAGCTGTACCGCTGGTCGATTTGTAATCTCCAGAAAGCATTTTGAAGGTTGTTGTTTTTCCGGCTCCATTTATTCCAAGCAATCCAAAGCATTCTGCTGCGGGAATTCCAATGCACAGATTGTCAACAGCCACAAAACTGCTGGATCCTGATTCATAAACCTAAAAAAAGAAAAAAATATGTGTAATTTGGTTGTCTGGCCTCTTGTGGCTGCAGATACTAGTTTGTGAGGCTGAGCACATGTATAATAAAGTAGATGTAAAAGAAGTCTCTGGCTGATAATAAAAAGTGAGAAAACAAGAAAGTCATAAAAAATAATATTTCATTACACTTACGGGCTAAGTAAATAGAATATTACCAGATCAAAGCCATTTTATCACAACTAATGTGTTTAATAAAAATGCTAATGATTTTGATAAAAAAAAAAGTTTGACTTAATGGTGACTGTCAGTAAAATAAAATCTGTGTCGTGGCCAACAATAGCTAATACTGTGTGTGGCCTTACTCAGTACTTCCCGGTGTGGGGTGGAAAATTTTGCGATGCTGGGGTGAGGTATGATGCACAAAAGGTTGGGAACCACTGCTTTCATATATTGGTTAATCATCTAACAGATCTTACTTTTCTCAGGTTGTGTATAAGAAGTCGGTCGGTTTTGACAAGCTCTTCAATAGAAGTTTGATTTAGTCTTGCCTTCTCACTAACGACATCCTCGTCATCTTCAACAGAAGTTGATCTTGCTGGACCCTGTGTTAACTATTGCAATTTATTTGCCACTAAACAAGCACTAAAAGGGTAAAGTGTTTGGTATAACGTCAATTCAATTTCATGCTTTATGTACGAGGTAAAATTAGTGTGGCTATTTGCACAAAATTTGAATTTAATACTCCGTGGAGCAAGTCAATTCAATAACTGTCCTGAAAAAAGACAAAGAATTTTGAAAGTTGACTTTTGTGAGTAGGGTTGCCAACTTTGTTGAGCTACAACAAAGGACTTTGATTGATATTTTATCATGTCTTGAAAACACACTTCGAATTAACATTTCAATCCGATAATGACATGAATTATGGGCACTACTATGAAATGGTTTCTTGCAAAAATTCCATTTACACCAAAATTTTGACTTAATTTGTTAAGGACATTACCATCTTGTATAAAATGCCATATTTATTTTAGTTCTTAGTGAGTCTCAGTTCAGAAATTGAACTACCAATAAAGACTATTTAAAAATAAAGGACAAGGACAAATAGAGCTGAATAAAGGACTGTCCTTTGAAATAAAGGACGGTTGGCAACCCTATTTGTGAGTGTCAAAATACGGAACCCTATTGATAAACCTTTACATTGCAATATCACATCACAACAGAGTACCAAACAAAAAAGCATTTGCACAAGTATTTACAGTGCGACTGCGTGGAACAACTTTTGAAAACAGCCATTTGATGGCAGAGCAGAGCAGCCTCCACAAGAGAGGAAGATAGTCCAGTTCTATCATGAATATGATGATGAAAAAAATTACACCCTGAACTCCCAGAAAAGTAACAAATTTTCCAACACCATACGATTCCCAGGCAAGATAGTCTGTCTGAAAATTTATTCCTGCAAAGTCAAATGCAAGGAGATAAAATTAAGTGTTAAAATATGAACCTGTGTTCATTATTCGTTCAGTTAAGCGTTATGAAACACTTTCAATATGTAGCAGTAGATCAAACAATACATAAAAATGATAAATTAAACGTTTGTTTAGGTTTAGCTAAGTGGTTCCCAACGTTTTTTGATGCATCCCTCCTTTGCTTATGTTGGAACCTTCCATTTCTCCCCTACTAGACAATAAGTGATATAATGTAGTATTAAAAGTTTGGAACCATCGGTCTTCCCAAAAAGAAATACTACACTTATCATGAATAACTTTTCAATAAGGTTGAAAATCCTCCCCTTAACCCACCAAACTCCCCCCTGGGGAGGAATCCTTCCCTGGTCGGGAACCACTGGGTTTAGCTAAACCACCAGTTATTTCAACAAGAAGTACAAAAAAGTAACTGATTGCCAGTTTACGGTGTCGAACCAGCAGTGTGTCTTCACAAACATTCTCGTATGGCATACAATTTCACATTGTATTTAACTAAACATTTTTAAGTAAGCCATCAGATTTTGACCAAACTATAATTTTAATCCAGTTTTTTTAAAACTAAAACGTGAAAAAGTTCAAAATCAAGCAATAAAAATCAGTAATACAGTGGCACAAAACTTTTGTTTCAACCTAGTTAAGTTCAACAACCGTACAACTGACACTAACCAGAATCATTGCAGATCTGTTCCATCAAAGTGGTTGAGGTACAAACGTTGACCATCTTGTGATTGGTATAAACGTCAGCCAATCCCTGACCCAAACAATATTGTGGAAGAAACAGAAATATCCAATTTAAGGTGTCGGCAATGTCATTTAGGCCTGGGACAAAAATAACAAAACAGGTTATCACAAAGTTTGACAACTTGTTTTAAGCTATGGCTCTGTAATGAATTTCGTAAACACAAGTGACCTACTCATCACATTCAATGATCCGGAATTATATTTTTTGGTTTTTGAATGAACAAATACAACTTTCATAATAAGGTCTTTATTAAATTCTTATCGCTGGTGCATCAGAAGTCCTACCAATTTGTTAAAACTATGTCAAAACTACAACAAATATTATTTATTTAAGATTTGCATAAAAGCAAAAACTTCTACTCCGTAATTACTTCTATCTTTCTGAGACTATTTGATACCAGAAATCGTGTACCTAACTTAATTTGTTTAAATTTTGTAACTTAAGCTGTTGCTTCTAAAGTTACCAAATTAAACTGCCAAACTTCAATAAAAACACCAGAACTAATTGCACAAACTAAAAAAAAGGATTCCATACTTAATAAATACAATATGTTGACTGCTATAATCGAGGCAAGTCCAGTGATCATGTTGATGATGGTGAGTCGAACCAAAGCAGTAGATGGAACGACAAACATGAACGACAAGGAGTACATGAGAGGGAGAGAAGACCAGCAGTAAAGGACAAAGAGCAGAAAAACAATTCCTGCGTTTTCGTTAAGTTCTTCGATGGTAAAGGCAGCAAACATAATCTGGAAAACCCAAAAACGCTCTCTTAAAAATCTTTGCAATACAATGTACTCACTATATTTGGCAGTTATGTTTTTAACAGTTTTTCCTCAAGTTCGTTACATATTTCCAACGACAGTAAGTTAAACATCATAGATTGTTATTGTTGTAAAAACACGAATCCATGTCAACTTATATTTTACAGTAGCATACTGAATTTCCAATTGCTAGGTTATTATTGTGTAAGCTTCATTCGTTTAAACACTAAAAACATGGAATGTACCAAGCTATCACTTTGTGCTTGCAAACTGCAAAAAAATAGGCCAAACGAGGCAATTTCAACACCAACCACATTTAGATCAATACCATGAAACTAAAGTGTGTAAATAAGATAAAAAGATTGTAAAAATTAGGTATAGACAGAAAAATAGGTAAGAACTCACCATCAGAACCAGGCAAGGTGTGATGAAGTTTACAAAATCCCATACAAATGTTGAAAACCAAAAGCAAAATGGATCAACACCAGCAAGTGTTTGTAACAGAGACGAGCGGTCCACTCTTTCTCTGACCAGGAACAAACAGAATGAAGCGGCCAGGAATGAAAATCCGAGAACGATGTTAAATGCGATAGAAAATCCAGACAATGATCTAAAACAATATTGTAGACAATTTATTTTAGACATTTTTGTAATAATACAATACTGCTTCAATGCTTTGTTATCTACAATGATATTGTGATGTAATACAAAATAAATTACTCTCGTTCAAATGAATTAGCCTGTCTGGCAAATGCTTGCAATCACAAACAATGCTTCTCTAAACTGTACCCACAGAAATGTAAAAGACGGGACAGCTGAAAAAGCATTAACCAATCATATACAACTATCAAGCAAATGCAAACCAAAGCGAAAACAAACTGATGTTCAATATTAACAAAAATTTTTAGTACCCAACAAGTTCCTCCTGCACTCGATCTGATGTCTTTCTTGGCAAAGGACTGTTAATAGTTTTAATTGCAAAGTTGGATCGGTTTGCTACAAAGCGGATGAAGGCTTGATCAAGATATGCCAGTGATGTGGCTGGACTATGGTAAGCCTGGTTGTTAAACCATGCAATGTTATGAGTTGAGTTTGTTGCTGAACAGAAAAATGTCAGTTTTAATGGATGTTCAACACCTTTTTCACTAACTTATTTCAGTTCACGCCTTTGGAACAGGGGTGGGCATGTTTTTCAAAGGACCACCTGAGAAACAGAAAATATTGGGCTAGGCCAAAAGGCTTTACACGATTCTGCATTATATTAATCATATTTCTGTATGAAGGCAGTAAAAAGCAAAGTTTTAATGCTGGTAAGATTATTTGGTAATGGCTAAGCAATGAAAAAATGGGGTTTCCTCATAAAAATGTTATTTTTTCACTTTTTTTGTAATTCCAAATTAAGGAGTGCATGCTACTGATGAAGGAATAGTACATGCTACTGACGCAACAAATACCCCATACAGCTAATAAGATCATTGTACATCCATGCATTTGCAAACTAATTTTTTAGGCAAAAAATCTGGCACACTGTCTCTTCATTTACTGAAACCTTGGCCCTCATTTAAAAGTTTTGACACCCCTGGGGAACTGCCCTGGTTGAGTTTACACAGCTAGCTGTCAGAACAGATCTAATATCTATGAGAATTAATTTAAAAGTAATCTTCACTAACTATTAAAAACAGGCATTTTGAACTTATTTTTGGTATTTTTTTGTAGAATTAGCCAATGACCACTGTGACAATAATCACCTGTAAATTGAAAAAAAAAGCCAACGATTTTCAAAACTTTGTTTTAAGTTAGGCCTACTTCGGTTTCCAGTGAATGTTGCAGATATGAGGTTTTGTGAATTAAAATCACCACCTTCCCTTTCGAACTTCGAGGAAAGGAATTCTTCTATGTCACCTTCAGTAAGCCGTGAAGCTTTGGCGAAGGTACCTGCAAAAAAACTCAGACTTAGCTGGGGTTTCCTGTCATGGGTTTGCTCAGCACTTTACCCTCAAACTGTTCCTTGTAGAAATTGCTGAATTGCTGAGTAAAGGTTAATTCGTCATTTGAGCTAACATACACGTTACTGCTTCCGTAAGCGTCAATCAGAAGATCTAAAAAAATGTCAATTTGTGATTGCTTGACTTTTATTCACAACAATTTTTAAAAGTGAAAGAAAACTTTTTGCAAAGCCATACTTACCAAGAGGAACATTCTCTTGAACAAACGGAGGGAACTTAACTTGAAGTATAGCGAAAATTCCAAACACAACGGGCACCAAGATTTGAGCAACTGCGACCTACAAAAACATGACCTTGGAGCAAAAATATAGAGACAAAAATGTAATAAATTATACGACCTTGTTTTTCTGTGCTTTCGATCAAAAATCAAAGCAACACTTTAATACCCACACACATTATTAATGTTTTAAAATTTCATTTTTGCACAATTAACCAATTATAATTTGAGAAATTATCACAGAACAATATAACAAACAAAGGTTTGGTTATACAGTACATTTACTGGACGAGTTATTAACGTTCAGCTTCTACTAAAAGATACATATATTTTCCAATAAAATGGCATTTGTCAGTACCTATTTGAATAAGAGCTAAGGATTAATGATTTGTACTTGAAACGTTGAAGATACTTGGAACATGTTCACGAAAAGGATATAAATGTCAACCTTATAGTTTCTTCTGGAATGCAAGAGATGCTTTACAACCAAAGCATAGAATTGTTGGCACCAGAGAACAAGACCGGTGTTGTACACAGTTGTGGTGCCATCTGAAAAGTTCAAGTCAGCTATTTAGGATGTCAACCAAATTAATAGGAAGATACAAGCCAGTACTTATGTATAAAACATATTCTACGTTTCAATAAACGCTGTTGCTGTCATCATCAGGAATGACTCGGAAAAGAATATGTTTTATGCACAAGTACTGGCTTGTATCTTCCTATTGAGAATATTTCAAACCTTGAATTGTGTGCCTCAACCAAATTAAAATGATCTAAGTTACCTAATTTGAGGCTAAAAATTTTAACCCTGCTAATATATAAATCAACACACCAAACAAAAATTCAAACAATAAAATACATCATAAACATTTATTATCGAAAAGGTTTGTTTGGATACCAAGAAAACCTCAGCAGACCCAAGTAACAATCACTACCAAACATGAACTAAATACAAACAGTTTCTGCTATCAGTTTCTACACTTTCTATTGTATACTTTCTGCATGTCTCGGCTGGTTTGACTTTTCAACACTATCTTTCAAAATAGATGACATTTGAGTGGACATTCTCTTGCTTATTGCCTCTACTGCTGTTTCTGCATCCTCAGTCACTCTAAGATGAAAATAGGAATCTCGAAGAGAATGTAAAAAATGGGTGTCGCACTTGTTCAGAAAATGTAGCCTTCTACAAGGCTTTAATAAACATCCGACCTTGGCAAGGAAATATTTAATTTCTATCTTTTTATTCAACCTTGTGGTATGATGTACATCAAGCTAAATGATCTACATGTAAATCATGTATTTATCTTTTCAAATACTTCGTGTCTCTGCAGGGTTTTGTAAATAGTTGTGGTATTTCAGTAGTTAATAAACATAGCCCTATAATTTCAAATGCATGGTCAAGTGTTGAGCACAAAATCTGTTACTTTTAACCCAGGTACATAATTACTTAACATTTTACAGAAACCAGCCTCACATTCTACATTGGAAAGGAAATTTAACTGTCAACTTTAGGCCCTAAAAGAAATAATTTGCGAACTATAGAAAGGCTATAACAATGGGTCAAAACTGCAAGTGTTTTGTGTGGCAGAGTACCTAATGTTAATACTGAGTGCTTGTTTGTTTCATTTTTATCATCGGGAGGGGGAGCAACGCCTGGATGCATTATGCTCATTATGAGTCCGCCGTCGAGCTACCTGCTTCATTGCAGTTCCGTTGGATCATTTTTTATTTGATTTTTTCGATTTTTGAAAGTTGGTGACTGCAATTTGGGTCAACCCATGGGGTTCCTCTGTGTTGGAGCAATGCCGCTTAAGTTTCTTGCTCAGGGAAACACAAGCGACCGAAGTGGGCTTGGCTAAGCTTGCTTGGGGATAGATTAGTTGCAATATTGTTATTCTTTTTGACTAAAATGTTTTGGATGTTTGACACTTTAGGGAGGTAAGTTGGTAAGTTGCAAGCTGCCAATCACTATAAAACAGTGTTTGATAATTTCAACATTATACCAAAAGAATGGTTTAAACCAAGGGTGTGCAACCTGTGACATGCAAATAGAAATTATGCGACCAAAATCATAAAGTGAACAACCCTTTACAAATTTATCTTCTTTACTTTTGTTAATGGAATGTTTATTTACCTATGTTAATAATAGGAGCGGCCCACAATTTCATCCAGTCATTCATATTTGACCTCACAGTCATAGGCATCGATTCCTGGGGTTGCAGAGGTGGCGGCCACCCCACTGAAAGTTTCTAGGGTGGCAGCCATTATAAAAATTCTACGCTGCCACCCCAGAAATTTCCTGGATTCGCTATGAATGGTTTACACCAAACACGTGCGAGGCAAGCAACGTTAATTTCCTTTCATCCATTTAACAATGCAGGAGAAAGTCTAATTTTGTGCATGTCGTGTGCTATATGCACCGTTATTATTAGTGATAACAGAGAGTATAATGATGTTATAAACCAATATGTGTATGTTGTGCAATGCAATCACTTGTCAGACTGCTTGGACTTGATCATTTTGCCACCCCACTCAAAAAAAAAATTCCTAAAAAATCGACGCCTATGCTCACGTAATACAGGTTACACATTCCTCGTTAAAACCTTGGTCATTATTATGCTTGGCTCCGAGTACTTAAGACTTATTCATATTTCGCAACCTGAGGAATACTTCTTCCAAAGTTGTTACAGTTGCACCAAAGTTTGTAATTCCAAGTTGATTGGCTTGCTCCTCCAGCGCCTCGAAAAGTTTCGGAAACTGTGAAGAGGAGTGGAATGGAAGAAGAAAAGATACTTCTCCTCCAGCTGTTCTCTCCAGGTAGCAGTCAGGGACATAGGAGTGGAAGAAGTCATTCAGCTACAAAGCAAAAATAGTATCAAAACGAAGATTACTTAATAACCCATCACACGGAGGTTTTACTCACTTTGACGGTGTCACAATCTTGTGTCTTGGTTAGTATCGCGTGGTATCCGACACCAAATTTGTTTTTCAAAAACACAGATGATCCTTATGCAAATCAAATGCATAGTTAAGAATGTGTTGCACATTTGAAGCAAAAAAAAACATGAAGGATGCTTATTACTGAAAAGCTATAACAACTGTAGAAATATATAGTACAGCTAAAGCTTACAGCACACACAAATCAGCTTGTCTATTTCATAGGGCAAATAGTAGGAACTCATGGTGTCATATTTTGAGCAAAATCTATTTTTAAGCTTCAGCTCTAGTATTGTTTAACCAAAACTAGAAATATCTGTGTTCAGCACTCAAGGGTCTGGGTGATTTCGGTACTAATATACCTCCAACTCACACTTGCAGACCACAGAAAACGTGTAAATGCTGACCTATGTATAACCTAATATAACATGTGTGCACCTGAACATCTGATTTTCCCATCTGCCATGATAGCGATTCGATCACCCAAAAGATCTGCTTCGTCCATGAAATGTGTTGAGATGAGCATGGAACAGTTGCTCCGGTACTCCTGAATCACATCCCATATTGCTCTTCTAGCTGCTGGATCCATCCCGGATGTTGGCTCATCCAGGATCACATACTAAACAGGTTTAACATTAATAAAAACTTGGGTGAAGTGTTTGGATAAAAGTTTCTTCATTATTGTCTTAAGTCAGCCACGAAACAATTTTACCTGCAACTAAGCAAGTAGCTCATTGGTTTCCAACCTGGGGGTCGCAACAGATATGTGATATTTTTACAAACGCAGACAGATCTGTGATATTTTTACAACTTTTTATCATACATGGGTTACAACTGGTTTGGCCTGCATCACCTGTCTTGTCTGGTACGATAAGCAGTAGGCTTTGTGCCCATAGCTTACTGCACAGGCATTGTCAATGAAACGTCACAGTAATTATTGTCATCAACAAGGTTAAGGCCATGAAGTTGCAAAACCAGCTGTTTCATGGAGCAACAGTGAATGCAAATAAATGATATACTGTAAAAAGCAATTTGATTGATCTTGTTATTTAGAAAAAAATGGTTAGTCGGGTCACAAGATATTTTAGATCAGTATAGGGGGTCACCAGTCAGAAAAGGTTGGGAACCACTGAAGTAGCTTGTTTTACACTGATAGCACCAGGGTTGCAGAGTCACAGTCAGAGTCGGAGGTTTAGATGGAGATGAAATCCTATAAACACTAGGAGTTGGTTTTGTTGTCCAACTTCAGCTTCTAAAGTCCAATTAAATCTTGTAGCTGATTTTTCATAATTAAGCAATGCTGCTAATTTTTGTTTTTGAACGGGGGAGTTGTGGAAAGTGTTGGCAATGATTTAGACCAATTTTTTATTGGGTTTTTGCTATTTTGTCAAAAAGTCGACTTTTTTAGCCTCTTATTAAACCGGAATGATGGCCTTAAGTACTCAGAATTCTACGAATACTAAGAGTGGACTCGGTATCCTAGTAACACTAGTAGTCGGTGTCGGGAGTCAGAGATGGCATCCTAGTAATATTAGTCAAGAGTCCAAGTTAGTGATAACTTAAAGTGATAACTAGTTTATTTGTTTCGTTTTTATCCTCGGTAGCGGAGGAATGCCTGAATGCGGTATGCTCATGATTCCGCCGTTGAGCTGCCTGCCTCATTGGAGTTCCGTTGGATATTTAATTTTTTTCGATTTTTGAAAGTTGGTGACTTCAATTTAGGTCAACAAATCGGGTTTCCCTGGGTTGAAGCAATGCCCCTTAAGTTTCTTGCTCAGGGAAACACACCCCCCCGAGATGGGATTAGAACCCACAACCTTGTATGCACAAGGCAGTCGCACTAACCACTCAGCCATCTTGGCGGACATATATTACCTTGGAGCCAGCTGACAATGCGATTCCAACACACAGTTTTCGCTTCATGCCACCAGATAATGTATGTGACTGAGATTTTGCTTTGTCCTGCAGTTTCAAGCTGTTTCGCATGTCGTTGACACATTTCTGTGCCTCGTCCTTGTCCAAGCCCTTTAGCTGCACATACAAACTGTAGAACTAGTTTTTCGAAACAGTGCTCCAGAAAAAAATTGTTTTGGAAAATTGAAACTTTGTTTGATTGTTGTATTTTGATCCTTGGTGAATGAAGGCAAACATTTGGGCTGCTCAATTTGCTCCAATTAATTGTATTTTAACAATGTCGGAAACAACAATTTGGTTCAAGCTAATCAAACTGTGTTAAGCAATGCTATTCAAGTTTCTTGCTCAGGGAAAAGCTGGACAGTTTGGGTATGTTGCTGACATTTGTAAGAGCATAATCAAATCCAACTGGTTTACTTTTAAAAGGCCAAAAACCTCATTATTACAATTTGTTTCCTGGACATTGTTACAACCCGAAGGATTTCCGATAATTTGCATTAAACAGAACCACTGATGTGTGACCAAAAATAAAACCAAGAAAATGAAAAAAAGAAATGTTTGTGTTTGCTAATACTCTTTCACAACTAATATCCCTTGCTCTTTCAGCAAATCAAACTTAAAACTATTTTGACCTGCAATGCAGGTAGTTTTAGTCAGGGCGCTTTATCAAACCAAAAAATACAAAAATACACACACAGTAGGTGCAAAACATCTTTTGTCAGTTCAAATGTTGAATGGGCTTACCCTTGAGAAGAAGTAGAGATGTTCATCAACTGTTAGCAAATCAAACAGGATGTTGAACTGCGGGCAGAGTCCTAATGATTGTCGAACCCCNTAATCAAATCCAACTGGTTTACTTTTAAAAGGCCAAAAACCTCATTATTACAATTTGTTTCCTGGACATTGTTACAACCCGAAGGATTTCCGATAATTTGCATTAAACAGAACCACTGATGTGTGACCAAAAATAAAACCAAGAAAATGAAAAAAAGAAATGTTTGTGTTTGCTAATACTCTTTCACAACTAATATCCCTTGCTCTTTCAGCAAATCAAACTTAAAACTATTTTGACCTGCAATGCAGGTAGTTTTAGTCAGGGCGCTTTATCAAACCAAAAAATACAAAAATACACACACAGTAGGTGCAAAACATCTTTTGTCAGTTCAAATGTTGAATGGGCTTACCCTTGAGAAGAAGTAGAGATGTTCATCAACTGTTAGCAAATCAAACAGGATGTTGAACTGCGGGCAGAGTCCTAATGATTGTCGAACCCCGCTCATATCAGTTATAATGCTGTGGCCCAGAATATTTGCCTCTCCCGATGTCGGTGGAAAAAATCCTGTTAAACACAAATGTATACATTTTTCCAGCCAAATACATTTGTAAATATCAGTAATGACAATAATTGAAGTGTTTCTTTTAATCCGCAACACAATAAAATTCACATTTGGATCTAGGCACAGATCTCAGTGTTAACATTTTTTGTTATGTTTTCTTTGTCAAAAAAGAGAACAAGACTTTTACCTGTCAAAATTGACATGGTTGTTGTTTTTCCTGCACCATTATGACCTAACAGAACGTTGATCTGCCCTTCATACATGTTCAAGGACAAATCATTTACGGCAACTTTCGTTTTACCACCAGCATAGAAAACCTGAAAATTACCATGCAAATTATGTTTAAGGAATAAATAGTTATGCAAAGCAATGGTTTGGAGTGTTGACTGATTGGAACAAAAATTCACCTTCCTGAGATTTTTGATTTCCACAATTTTAGCCAAATCAGCTGGTTCCTCTTCCAAAAACTCGTTGTTCTCATTTTCAGGTTTGCCTATCATTTCTATATCTTGCTCACCTCCAGCTTTTTCTTTCGCAACCATGGGCATTCCAGTCCAGTAAGATTTCTACAAGTAATACCATTAAAAAATGACATTTTACAAACACATTTAGCAGAATTGTTTTCGTTTTTGAACACTTTGTGTCATATGGACACTAATTATAGATAGGTTTAGCACTGAGCTAAAAATAACCCAGCACCCTAACTAAACAAAAAGTACAGCCTACCATGATTGTGTTAATGCAAGCAGTTTTACAAGCACCACAAGAGTGACAATTCCAGCAAACACCTAGGAGCCTGACTTGCCCCAGACCATGGAGTGCAATGCTTGACCAATAAGTAAGGACTAAGTACTTAGCATTGCATTTGTAAAGGAAGGTATAAATCTCAACTTGTGTGTAAAACATTCTCTACATTTCAACAAAAGCTGTTGTTTTGAAAACACGTTGTGTAACTTGATCACATGTCAGACCTCTTGGATTTAATCATTTCACCGCTCCACACGAAAAAAATTGGTAAAAATTTGATGCCTATGCCACCACCCAACAGTTTAGGAGCCGCTTACCATAAAGGGAAAGTACCACGGCTTAGGTAACCCATATTCACCGGGCAGAACACCCTCGATATACCAGGTCAGCACCATGTAGAAGAAGCAATCGAATATGAACATCAAAAAGATCTAAATACATTTTAACATTTACATTCAATTTATAAAAAAACAATATATTACTGAAAGCAGTTATTAGTTATTCTTTTTAAAACTGATGTGTGTAACCATTTTTAAATAGCCCATTTTGAAAAGCGATAATTTGATTTCATAAATTTGGAGGATATCACTTTAGTATGGTGGTTAGTTTTTTATGTCATCATACCATCGAACCTGTGATAATGTAAAGTCGTCATTCACAGTGACACCTTCATACAAATTTCCCCACTGAATGCCGGTGCCTGTAGAAACAAGTCACTGTTTTTGGAGTTACATTGATTTTTGGTTGCTTTTGGTAGTCTGTTAGGACAAATCAGGTTATAATTTATAAATGTCCAACTTTTTTGTTACAACGGTTTTTAAAAACTCTAAATTTGTATGCTTATTTATTTGACCAAATTTAGAGTTAACAAAGGAAATTTTGTGTTTAAACCAGTGGTTCCCAACCAGGGAGGAATTTGATGAGTTAAGGGGAGGAATTTTCACTTTATAGTAAAGTTATTCATAATAAGTGTAGTATTTCTTTTCAGGCAGACCAGTGGTTCCAAACGTTTTAATAATTCCTTTTATCACGTCCTATCTAGTGGGGGAGGAATGTAAAGTTCCAAAATAAATAAAAGGGAAAATGCATCAAAAAATGTTGGGAACGGCTGGCTTAAACTAATATAGCAAGCTTGGTTTGTATTTTTCACAACAGGGTTACCCCTGAATTTGTAAGCAGTGCTGTAACTGTGTTTTAACAGCAGAATCAAGTCCAAGTGAAGCTTTTGAAACAGCAAATCAGTCTGGGTTTGCAACTAAAATGTATTGTAACTGTTTGAATAAAAAAAAGTTTTACTAAAAATTCAGTTTTGTAGGTTCTCCCCTTTCACCTTGACAATGGCTGTGTTTTAAAGGAAAAAAATCGGTGCGAACAAAATATAAAGATCAGTTGTTTAGGAACGGCTTCCACCACAGAAAAACTTTTTATTTTACGGTGTGCTACTGCTACTTGAGTCAAGTGCAGTCATGTGCTAAATATCTACCTCTACTGCAACACAGTACACACTGTGTGTTTTACCTTTTCCTTCAAACATAGCAATCAGCTGACAGGTGTTGGCCATTGCAAGGTTTGGTAAAATACAGGTCAGCAACTTGACAGTAGTGCTCAGCTGGTCGTAATTGTCTTGCATGTACAAGTAAGGCATGTACGTTAAGCCGTAAAGAACACCTCCAGCTGCTGCACCAACATTGGCTGAAAGTATGGTATAATTCTTTTATGGCATTGCCAAATTTTGATGCTCGATAGGTAACTAAAAATACCAAGCAAAGATAGTTGAGAAAAACATTACTAAATGATAAACAAACACAGCTTTATGAAATCTGTAACAAGAACATTGCAAAACAACTGACTTATTTCCGAAAGAAAAGTGTGTTTGAAAACTAAATAATGCAGGTGAAAAGCATTTAATCACATATTTTTGATGTGATATGTATAGCTAAGCTTTAAACAAACAAACTTTAGTATATTACTTGAAGGTATTCTTATTAGCAAGGTTTTTCTAATGTTTAAAAAACACAATGCAAAAAATAATTATATAAAGCCGTGTTTCCAGCATTTACCTTTGGAGAAAAACGTTGACATAAAAAAGCTTAGGGTAATGTTTGATGCTGAAAACAACAACAAGAATACAAAAAACAGGGTAACATCACTGTAGGTCAGAACGCTTCCATATGGAGTCTGCCAACAAACAGCCGAATTTATATACAGTTCAACATGTAAGCTTAATATATTGCTTTCAAATGCATTTTTTACTTTAATAAAAAAAGAAATTTTGCCACTATTAATTAAGTGGTACATAACAAGCTTGTGACAAACCTTTAAACATATGTCACTTGATGTGAAAAAAATCTATGAGCTGAAATGATTTTTTGTAAATAGACAGTATGCAAAACAGAAAGGATAAAACAGCACACTTGCATGTTGTAACCTAAAGGTAAAAAATCATTATTCGTATAAGTAGTACAGTACCTGAAGTTTGCAAAGACCAGCAATAATGATACAGGAGATGCATAGAAACAATATGTATTTGAGGAACCATGCCAACCAATGCAACCAGTTTGACAAACCCATCATCATCATGTATTCCTGGACAAAAACAAGCAACATGAAATAATCCTTCTAAAATAGAAAAACTATTGACATCTCAGAATACTTTAATCATAAGACATTGTAAAAAGCAAAAATATAATCCAAGATAGTGTTCAGGATGGCCCATTTTTCGGCATAGGCCAAAAAGCTTAAAGTAGATATATTTCCTGAAAGTATTGTGTATCAGTTCATTTTGTTTGATGTAAGGTTTTGTGCACAAAATTTTCAGTTTTCTAATGTTACACACACCAAAACACCCATATAATTTAGCTTGCCTTCATTTTCGACTCCTTTTCCAATACCACGCTTCTCACTATCACCAAAGATGTGTATATGAAGCTGAGCATGATGACCAGTGGAAGAGTTCTTTGAATTGCAACTGAATAAAACAACTTTTCTCTACTTAGACTGACACCCAGAACACAAAGTTCATATTTTTTAAAACATATCAAAAGACTGTCCACACAAAAATAATGGATTGGACAAAATAATAGTATTTTGATCAACGGATGCTCAACACAGCGTGCTTAGATT
>QXVZ01004107.1:0-53015 GCA_008931825.1 Phallusia fumigata
TTGTCAAACATTGGAGCAGAACTTTGTGTAGAAGTGCTATCTGATCTTCCATGTAAACTAGTCAATGCCAGAGAGCAAGACAAATCTGGTGTTACCCTGGCACCTCGACTAACATTAAATGACACAGTGATCAATTTTTGCACAATGTCTTCTACAGAAATTTGGAACAAGTACCGAGCCTTTGGTTACCAGAAAATATTTTTATTGCGCTGCATGTTTCAGGAACAAATGGTCAGGCTTGCAGAAATCAAGCAATGTACTGATAACCAGGCACAGGTTGTCACAGAAAATGCTACCCCCGGTCAAGTATTTTTTCATGTGCCCACCAAAACACTAATTATTGTATGTAAGTCCGGAAACATAGCCTGTACGAAACTTATCATACAAAGCAGACCGATACTAGCACAGGACTTTAAAAATGGTTACCTGCAGAAAGAGCTCAAAAAGGGAAAAACAGTATTCTTTACAGCATGGGAAACTATTAAAAATGCAGCACAATAAACTTCTTGAACAGAAATAAAAGTTAAGTTGAACCCACACAATTTTGTATAGAATCTGGCATCAGTTGGTAAAAGATTTATCTAAGATTGTTTGCTGAATTCATCGCCTCCTCTGCCTCCCTTGCTTTGTCCTGATTTGCTTTCAGTACTTGGTTGATGCAGTATTCGCTCTCCTGTCCAGCCTCAGTCAACCGAAGGTCAAGTTCAATGACCGACTTGTTCACTTCCATGCCTTCCTGCAGTTGTTTGCCCCCATCCTGTGATGAGTGGTTATAAAATTCTGGTTATTGACAAGATTCTATGCAATGGTTTCATGAAAATTCTTATCAGTGACAAGTTTCCATGCAAAAGCCTTATAAGCGCACCTTTTTTGTATTGCAGCACCTTTTTGCTAAGACATGATTTGCGACACCCATAGTGGCTTACATTTCAATTTCGAAAAGAACAATATACAGTAAATGGCATTTTGTATTTTATTTGTAAGGTATAGACATTGTTTAAGTCAGTCATTTGGGCAAGCATTTTTACTATCATATCTGGTAATACTTAATTGAATGGAAAAACAACGCTGGTAAATTGGTTGTGACACACCGGAGCCCTGCAAACGGCACCCTGGTTTGGAAAAACTGGCTTAGTGGCTTGTATTTGGATATATTAAAAGCGAATCGATAACATTCTGGTCATGAAAGTTACAACTTTAAAATATTTGATTTGTAACATATGTGTGGCCATGTCAAAACTTTCATACAGTTGTAAACTAGCTTCGGAAAATGCAGTGTTATCAGAAAATAAACTTACAGTTCCAATTCTGTTGCCTGAAAGATTAATTGAGGTGAGACCAGTATTGGTTTGCAGAACTTGTGACAAAACAGTGGCTGTGGGTTCGGTCATATCGTTTGAAGATACATTGATGCACTTTAGAGTGTTGTTTTTGAGCAGGGCATTCATGATGGCTTGTCCACCCTCATCTCCAAGCCTGGATAGAGTATTCATTTAATAGACAGGTACAATGGAATGATGTCATTTGTTCATGTAATACACAATTTATGTACAAACAAGGCACATTTGGCTTTAAAAGTAGAGAAACATTGATGAACAGCAAAAACGTACATGTTTTGGTTAAATAGTTGTATATACATACTATCAAACTTCATTTATTTACCTGTTTAGTCTCAAGTTGAGCTCTTTAAGGTGGGTGTTCTTGGTTAAAGCATAGGCAATGGCTTTTGTCCCATCTCCCCTGATGATATTACCAGTTAATGTCACTCTCCTCAAATTGGGGCATCTGTATATACAATTATTCAATATTAAGGTATGTAATTTAATTTTGTCAATTTAGTCTCGTCACAAAATGAGCATAAATGGACATAGTTTTGGCAATTCTAACTGTGAGAGATTTGAGCATAGAAATTGACAAATGAACTAAATCTTGAACTACTTCGAGCTTAATGATCCAACCTGACTTGGGATCTTCATTAAGAATAACCTTGTTTTAATTTCTGAATCAAGTGAATCCTCTAGTATAAGATAACATGTATAGCAGGCTTTCAGCAAATAACACCATTGAGCCTGATCAGTTAGTAGAAGGCCATTTTCAAATATCCTGCTGTCAGTGGTTGGAATTTTATCAAAAGGTAGACTTTTTTAAATTCTTTGGATATAAATCAGATGTAAACTTAAAGATCACCTGTTGTTAATAAGCTTGGCCACTGCTCTAGCCCCTCTGTCACCAATGCAATTATGGGAAAGGTCAACATCAGTCAACGATGGGTGATCCAGGAAGTGACTTATCAGCACACGAACCTTTGAGTCGTCAACTTTGCTCTGATGAATACAGATGCTCTTCAGTTGCTTGCAGCTTTTGATACTTTTTGCAAGGAGCAAGCAATCTCTCTGAGTGAACTGAAAGAGATTCCACTCAAAGTTCATCCCGCAGTCCTTTACACCATACATGACTTTAAGCTCTTCCAGGTGTGGCATCTTTTCCATGACCCCACCGAATTCAAAGTGGTCCATGCAAGGTGCTTCTGATCCAGTTTCACTAAACATGTCGCTTGCACCATCATCGGTCTTGGTTGCATCTTTAACTGGCGGTAAAAGCTGTCGGATATTTAGTCGACGAACATAGCGAGATGCCAATGGGATTGCTTTGTCAATAACTTCATCACTTGTCTGCTCAGGCACAAAGTTTTCTATGAGGCCTTCTAGATATTTCTCGAAGAACATCCTTTTCCAGCTTCCTCCATATGTCGAAACATCACACACTTGCCACTTTCCTTTGCAGCAACGTTTCCAATAACCTTCATCATCAACAAGATGTGCAGTCACTTCCAGTGGTATGTTGGTGTCGATTTTGTCCAAAACTTTTATTTTGTCTTTGGAGTGCAGTCCCTTGAGGATTGGATTTTCTGTTTAAATTAAAATGCATGTTAAGATTGTGCAAAACATCTGGGATAAAAAAATACTAAAACCACTAAAAGGTACTGAAATGATATTGGCCTACAGCAGGTTTAAACAAAAACTGGCTTGATCATCCAAGAGTTGCTTTTATGTAAGTAGTTGGTTTGCACGACAAACAGAACTTTACCGTGTTCGAACAATATAATGCATGTTGCTACCAGATAATGATATCGTTCTTCAACCTATAATTAGTAATTAAGCGACAACCTTTATTGGTTTGGAACTGAAAGATTTATTGATTTGCACTGTAATAAAACACCCTAAACTTGTTCACCTTTGAAGTTAGCGACGATATGGTTAATGGCAAGGTCCTTCATCAACGGCACTGTAGCCAGTGACCAGTCAGGGTCTTCTGCGATAATTCGTCGCAGTGTTTTCGGATCCTGTTTAAGTCCCGCTGATGGAGCAATCGCATTTTTTACGACGCTTGACCGAATATCCGTCACCACCATTTTGGTAAAGGCTGGTAAAAACGCTGTATTTGTAAAACAATTTGCATGAACAACGATATTTTACATTGCAGTTTTGAAGATAGCGCAACTTAGCAAGAGTACTTTTTGTACCTGCTTCACAGTTTCTATGGTAACATTCTAGGTGGCGCTAAAATGACAAAAACTTTATTTGAGTTTGGGACTAAATCTTAATTTTATTTATGCATGCAAAGTTTGTCCATCAAAACACAGTGCCGGGAGACGATTCAGATACAGTTACATTAACAAAAAACACAGAAAGAAAAGATGCAAAGTATATTTTTATTTTCAGTAAAACGTGCACAAATGTCTCCGGTAGTAGAGCCTCGTTTACAACCATAAAATATCAAGTTTTGATATTTTGGTAGGCTTACCTTTAATATTAGCGATGCGGGTTGTGTTGATTTTAGCATCACAAGATAACAAAACTCAAGTGTACTCAGGCGAAACAACATTGTGACGTATCGGTCACGCTAGTTTATGACATCACCATCATCGAGAAAAATGGGTTGGTCCCCTTGGCAAGAAGTTGCGAAGTTACGCTTTCGCGGCGTTACTGGAAGTTAGGCGGATTTTCTGTGTGAGTGAAGTGGTGATAGCGATTGTATACCATTGCAACACTTGCTAGTGTTTGTCTTATGTCGTTTTGTTTTTTTGCCCAATGGAGTTTGGAGCATGGACGTTTGTCAGATGCCCAATTGAAGCAAGAATAGGTCATGCCTCTGACCAGTTTTCTGTCAGGCTGCCGGCTTTTTTACAGTATTTGATTTCTGTTTAATGTACTCTTTTATACTAGCAATAAAATAAATCATGAACAAATTATTTGTTAAGAAACTAATTCAGATTTATGGTAAGTGTCTCTATTTGTCTTCTTTGATTTTATTGGAATTTTTATTGTGTTTTTCAGTGGTTGTATAACGAGTTTTTACTAGGTAATCAAGGGTGAATTAACCACATAGTCACAATGCTGCGGTGGTTAAAAGGCGACGAAAAGGAGAGGGAACCAGAGGTGTTTGAAAATGTGGCATTGGGGTTGAAAAAGTTGTACAAAAAGAACTTGAAACCTTTGGAAGACATGTATAAATTTCATGACTTCCACTCGCCTCCCCTTCAAGATGCAGATTTTGATTCCAAACCAATGATCCTACTTGTTGGGCAATACTCAACAGGTAAAACAACCTTTATTCGATACCTGTTGGAAAAAGACTTTCCAGGAATGCGCATTGGGCCAGAACCAACAACCGATTGCTTCATTGCTATCATGCANCCCCTTGGCAAGAAGTTGCGAAGCTAAGCTTTCGCGGCGTTACTGGAAGTTAGGCGGACTTTCTGTGTGAGTAAAGGTGGTGATAGTGATTGTATACCATTGCAACACTTGCTGGTGTTTGTCTTGTGTCGTTTTTCTTTGCCCAATGAAGTTTGGAGTATGGACGTTTGTCAGATGCCCAATTGAGCAAGAATAGGTCATGCCTCTGACCAGTTTGCTGCCAGGCTGCCGGCTTTTTTACAGTATTTGATTTCTGTTTAATGTACTCTTTTATACTAGCAATAAAATAATTTATGCACAAATTATTTGTTAAGAAACTAATTCAGATTTATGGAAAGTGTCTCTATTTGTCTTCTTTGATTTTATAGGATTGTGTTTTTATTGTGTTTTCAGTGGTTATATAACGAGTTTTTACTAGGTAATCAAGGGTGAATTAACCACATAGTCACAATGCTGCGGTGGTTAAAAGGCGACCAGAAGGAGAGGGAACCAGAGGTGTTTGAAAATGTGGCATTGGGGTTGAAAAAGTTGTACAAAAAGAACTTGAAACCTTTGGAAGACATGTACAAATTTCATGACTTCCACTCTCCTCCCCTTCAAGATGCAGATTTTGATTCCAAACCAATGATCCTACTTGTTGGGCAATACTCAACAGGTAAAACAACCTTTATTCGATACCTACTGGAAAAAGACTTTCCAGGAATGCGCATTGGGCCAGAACCAACGACCGATTGCTTCATTGCTATCATGCATGGGGATAAAGACAAAACCACGGGAACGATCAACGAAGGAGTAATTCCTGGCAATGCTCTTGTTGTTGATACAAGTAAGCCTTTCACTGCTCTTTCTTCATTCGGAAATGCTTTTCTGTCAAGACTGCAATGCTCCATGATGAAAAATGAAGTGTTGCAAAGCATCAGCATCATTGATACGCCTGGTATTTTGTCTGGTGAGAAGCAGAGAGTCAATCGAGGATATGACTTCTCCAAGGTAAACGCTTAGTGCATTTATAACCAGGATTTAATGGCCTGATTAATAACATGTAACAAAACAAAATTTTAACATTGTGAACAACTATTATGCCAAATCCACAGGTTTTGACATGGCTTGCTGAAAGAGTGGATCGAATTGTTCTTTTATTTGATGCTCACAAACTGGATATATCAGATGAATTTCATGAGGCGCTAAATGCTGTTAAAATGTTTGACTCAAAGATTCGAGTGGTTTTGAACAAAGCTGACCAAGTGAACACACAACAGTTGATGAGGGTCTATGGTGCCCTGATGTGGTCTCTCGGAAAGGTCAGAAGCAAAATATTTGTGTGAATCAAACATTGCCATGCGCCATAAGCATATTGTTTACAGCTTGTGAAAAATGGAATAGAAAGTACTAAGTACACTCAATATCATGACTAAATTTTAACTATGTTTACTTCCTTGTATATTTTATTATTGTCAGTAGTCATGTCCTTGTTTTTTCAAAAAAAGGGGGGTTTGCTAAGGCTAACGCATTTTAACAATCATCCAACTGTTGTGGAGGCTCGGGTGTCTTGTCCTTATTTTGGTATAATTTGTTCTATTTTAAGGGTTTACATCTTAAAACTTTAAATAGTAGTTATTAACATGACATATGCCTTATTGATATTCCATCTTGTTTAGGTTATCACTACACCTGAAGTGGTCAGAGTGTACATTGGATCATTCTGGGATCAACCACTGCTTTATGACGACAATCGATTGTTGTTTGAGGCTGAAAGAAACGATCTTTTTGAGGACATTCAAAGTTTGCCCAGGAATGCAGCCCTTAGGAAACTCAATGATCTTATCAAGAGGGCACGTCTTGCTAAGGTAGGTCTAAAGCCATGATAGATAATGCAAGAATCGATTGGTGAGCATGACAAGTTGACTAGTTGAAAAAGAGCAAAATACATATCAAAAGATTGATTACAGTAAAAAACTTGTACAATTTTACAGGTGCATGCATACATTATCAGCTATCTGAATGAAAACATGCCCTCAATGTTTGGAAAGGACAAGACAAAGAACAAATTGATCCAGGATCTCGACAAAATCTATGCTGAACTTGCAAACAAGCATCATGTGTCATTAGGTAAGTAGCAGCATGTCATATATTTGGTCAAAGAGGTCTCAGTTTAGGTATCAGCAGTCTTGGTGTGTGTGTTGTGATAGAATCACGGCCAGTTAATTGATGTTGATTTATTATGGTGTTGTGAAAATGACCAGTCATACTTCCTGCTCTGTATTGGTAAGATGTTGACTTAGTTCGTAAACAAACTCAAAATCTATCTCAACCATGCCTAATTGCTGTGTTGCCCGACTTGATCACAGAGTATCCATCTATTGTTTGTTGGTAATTTCCTAGCTACTTTAGTTTTGTTGGTAGCTTGACATTCATGCAAACAAGCTACACACAATGTGTTTGTTTAAATCATAGCCCCACAACCCAATGTCCCACTTTGTTGGGTTCACCATCAATACTGGTCACATATGTATAATTTACACATGAATAGTCANTGAAGGGAAGTGCTGCCAAAAAGGTAAATGTTTATGATCTGAGAATATGACACATTGCCGTAAACAATTATTAGGGTTGGGCATTGAATGTTAATTAACACGATTGTTTCTTGTATCTTGGTGAAGCTTTGATCTTTTGCAAGCAATTGATAAGAATTTGTAACAGTAAAGATAAAATCTTTGTAAATAAACAACTTAGTTTATTAATTTTTTACCTCTTTGTGCTGGCAAGAAGCTCCAGTTTTATATGTTTATGAGTCTTAATTATTTAAAATTTAAACAATTTACACTTTTTGCACCAGGAAATGGTCAAGTCTAAGCTTCCCAACACTGCTCTTGCAAAAGTATGGAGGTTGGCTGACTATGACAAGGATGGAATGCTTACAGAGGAAGAATTTGCCCTCGCTATGCATCTCATTGGTGTGAGACTGGAGGGACACAACTTACCTGATGATCTGCCTGACCATTTAATTCCTCCTGAACAAAGAAGTAGTAAGTTTGTTTTAGCTTGAGTTCATCTTTTGCATGAAAATTGAATAGAGGTTTTTTTTTAACTAAAATATCTAAAACTTTTGACATATACATTGCTTGAAGTAGTTTTTTTACTAATTTTTCATGTGCCACCTTGCCTGTCAAGTTAACTAAATTTATTTTCTTGCTAACTAAATTTATTTTCAAAAGGTGCTGTATGACATAGGCACTTGCAACAAAATTCATGTAAATCAACCTTTCATGGTCAGATAAGAACTTTTTGACTGCAACCACTAAACAGAGCCAAACAATCCTCTGGCAACAGTCATTTTATTTTATTTGTCACAACAAATTAATCACCCATTTTGTTTGCTTATGCTGTGTGCAACCTAACCCATGACATACAATTGGTGAAGCATCCATCTCAAATTGCTTGTGTTTGAACGCAGAAAATGGTTTTAATGATGAATCATACTGAGTCATTGATCCTTTTCCTCCACTTAGCAAGGTTTGAGTTTTGTTTTTTGCTTGCTTTTGTGCATGAAAAGAATAGCAACAGCTAAACAAGTATGACAATTGTTGCAGCTCTGTGTAGGTTTTTCTGAATGCTTTTACACCTAAACTACAGAAATGTCATTGCTTAGATGGTTACTCATGAGAGCAGTAACAGAAAATATCACAAAAATATCAGCTAAACAATTAAATTTAATTGAACTGATTTTATCAGTGTAAAACCAGGCATTGCAGTCTTTGGCTGCCTGATGTTTTTAGCTAACGATTAAATCAAGGCCTACTGTCTGATGTGTCTACCAGCAGGAGATTGTCAGATTAACTTGTCATCAGCTACAAATTTGAATTGCACAGTAGAAGAAACAGAGCCCTGAGTGAAAAATGGGCTTCAGAGTCATAGTCTATAAACTTGTTGTCAAATGGTTGCATGTGATCAAAACATGAGGTCATTATGTAACTAACTTGTTTATTATTTTCTGCAGAATAACATCGCTACGCTGGTGGAAACTTCCTGACTTTTGCATCTTTGTTATTTAGGGACAACTTCTTTTAACTTAATGTGCTTTCATTTGCTACTATTTGAATGTTGATTTAAGGTCCTTATGCTACTGGGTGGTAACTATAGCACCGCCCACTGCTAGTTACTTATGTAAAAATGTTTTTATTTTATTTCGCTTTGAAAAGGGGTCTTAGAACTCATTGCTGATTTTTAGAGGCACCCAGCATAGTGATGCCATCCAATATTATTCTTATGCAGATAGCAAACTAAAGTGATGGCCACTGTTGAAAAGCGAAACCCCAATCCGTACAGTATGATTTGCCAATATGCTGCTCAGCAAAAGTAACTTATGCATATACCAGGACAGGGGTGATCTTGCATAAAAACCAAGGGGGGAATTTTAAGCAGAACTTCCCAAAGTATTTGACCTACTTTTTCAGTACCGCCCCTGCATTACCTGGCATAAAAGTGAAAAGTCACCTAAACATAATATTGCATCTGCAGTCACCTTAAATGAATTCAGTTATCCCCAGTGGTGTTAAAAAAAATAATTTAACTATGTAGATGGATTTTTAATTTGCAAGATTTTTATTTATCTATTGTGCACTTTGACGAATAACTGTTTTTTTGCATTGGGACAAAACGTAAACAAGCAGTGGTTAGCTAACTATAAGCCATGTAGGGTTGCAAGATTCATCACATTTGTAGATTCCGTGTTTATGCGCAAGTACCACGTAGAAGAACCGCGCCCACCGGTGACTAGCACCTGGAAATGCAGACCCACTGAACTTTTACCGTAGCAGCGTTGGTGTCTTACAAAGCGTTACTCCACTTTTAAACTAGTTGCCTTGTGGCCTGTATGCCCTAGGGCGCGTTACCGACCGAGCTTCTCGCAGTCAAACCGTTATGGTTACGGTTGATGGGACGAAGCTTGTTAGAAATTTTTAGGCTGTTCTGTGAACGAACCAATTACCGCATACGCTACCGTCAAGTCGCTGCTGTTCATGCATATCGAGTATTAGTAAATGAACAAACTTATGAATGGGACGTGGCCTGGCGCTGCGCTCCAAAACTAATCTTATCATTATCCTCTGGTCACAAATGGTACTCATGGGTTTCAAATGCAATTTACCGCCAACGCTAGCTTCTATTTGCATGAGGCGGCGTTCTTTATGTGGAAAAGTGACCTTGCCTGTTGTTTTCCTTCGTTTCCGTGCAACGCGTAATCGCCCAGCAACCAAGCCGGGTTTTGCGTGGTAACCACCGGGCTAGCTGCGCAACCAACACTAACTTGTCACATGAATCTGGTTTTCGAACCAGCCTTGCGCACTCATCCGGGGCAATGTGTTAAAAATAATTCAAATGGTCGAGAAAGACATTTCTTATTTTTTCATTACACCTGCTATTTAAAGACGGCTTCTTTAACACATCGCTGCGGTTCGCTGCACGAAACTGACTTGTAAACCCATTTTTAACGATGTTAAAAGCTTGATGTCTTATATTTTCACATTTGTCGCATTTCTCAGTTTTTTTCGTTGGCGNGCACTCATCCGGGGCAATGTGTTAAAAATACTTCAAATGGTCGAGAAAGACATTTCCTATTTTTTCATTACACCTGGCATTCAAAGACGGCTTCTTTAACACTTCGCTGCGGTTCGCTGCACGAAACTGACTTGTAAACCCGTTTTTAACGATGTTAAAAGCTTGATGTCTTATATTTTCACATTTGCCGCATTTCTCCGTTTTTTTTCGTTGGCGTGGTGTACAAAATGTACAGAATGATGACACTCTTATATACGCGCATATAAAATACAAACCGATTTCTTGTAAAACGGCACCACACTCATTTGTTCAGTGTTCGCAATAACACCACCGAAATAAACTTGTGCAGTAACAAGATGACATTACCGTAGTGATTTTTTATGCAAGGTACCACGCTGTTGTTGGTCAAGTAGAAGCCGTAACTACTTAAACTGACTATGTTTTGTTTTTTTCCGAAATCAGCAGCATGAGCATACATGCGTTCATGTGGCCCGTTGTAACCCTGAATCAATCGCTAGTGTACAGGTATATTGCTGTATTGTACATCATTCACATTTACAGAACCACAAAAAATCAAACGCACACAATCACGCGCGATGTAGTATTTGGTTGTCATGTCGACCTGAGATCGACTGCGGGGTTCACAAATCTACAGCAGATTAGAAAAACAGCACGCAACGTATTGGGAAGCACCGTGTGTTCACAGATCAGATATTTGACAAAGCACCAAAACATAGACAAGCACCGCGGAACCGAAAATTAGTGGTGTTAAGCGCAGCCAAGCTTTGGGTGGCTCTGCTTAGTTCTGCTGAACTAGAGGATCTTCAACGTTACAACGTCAATGACACTGTACTTTGACGTCACTATATCGGAAATGGTTAAAATCGTACACCCATAATGATTGAAGATTTGAAACAGGTTATTTCATTATAACTGCAAACAACGTTAATTAACATCGGGTGAATCACAATGCAGCCAACAAGTGCGCTTATCTTGTGTCATACAATGTGTAATGGATACCATGCAGAAAGAACACTTGATGGCGACGCAGCGCATGGCGGAAGTGGCGTTGTCTTGCGAGAAACCGAAAGACCACAGTCAAGGTCACACAATGATACAAGAGCAATTTCTTTTGTTATGGCACAATGAACAGAGCTGCAATTCGCTATGGGGAACTGAAAATATAATAATAACTCTATGACACAAAATATAACATTGACGCTAGTTACATGCACGACTTTGCACACTTAATGCGGGTTAACTGGCGAGCTTTATGCAATAAACTGTGTTAGATGTTAAAACCAGCTTTCGGAATGGGCGTATTGACGCATACAAGTTGTGCGTAAAAAACCAGTTTTACCGAAACTCGATAAAAAATTCGTTTTCAGAGGTGCAATGCCTTGCGAGTCAACAGTTAAATCGAGTCTTATTTATATATACGTATCTCACAATAAGGTGATGGTTAAAGTGCTACGGCGTGTTCTGCAAAAACGGTGCGTCGACACAAAAAGTCCTGATTTAAGATTCGAACGCAGAAGCAAATGAAAAGGTGATATGAATTGGGAAGCCAAGAGACGAATGAGGCTGTCAGGAGGCTAGGGTGATTTTTCCAATGATGGTGAATAGGATAACGTAAGTGCGACTGCAATTTTGTTAAAAGTTATCGTTCTACTGTCACCAGGAGCATAAATTCGGCACATAATTAAACATGGGCTTTTACGTTCACGTATCTCTTGTACAATAACGATGAACACATGTTTATCAACGACAACAACATTCAACAGCAATGGTAGAGCCTCGCATCCCCACCATATTTTGTTCGCCATTCAGTTGCTACCCGGTTTGGTGAGAGGAGCAATGGAGGCATTGGACGACGCTTTTTTAAGGAACGGATGGTCGAGTAGCTGACGTGCTGTGGCGCGGGCCGAAGGGTCACGAACCAGAATTCGATCAAGGAAGCCCTTTAGCATTGGCGACGCCTGCAAGATTGAGAAATTTGGATAAGGGATGAATTTCAGTTGTGGGTTGGTGCGGATAGGGAGACACTTTGCCAAGATAGCTTCTATTAAAGCAGTGTGGGCCAACTGCAGGCCTGCTTGCCACAATTGAAAGTACAACCAATCTGATAACCATGAATTGTTTTTGTATTATTGTAAAAAATAACCAACACAAAACGTTGTAAATCCGTTATTCAAACCACAGGGATATTAAATTGTTTTTTCGCTTCCAGCTTAGTAGTCAACTTTTGCGTCCCTTGGCCCGTAGAATCAACTAAGCGGGTTTGATGGCCCGTGAAGAAATAAAGTTGGACCATACCGTATTAAAAGCAAGTTTAACGACTGTTTTCAAGCCTGTACCTTATGGGGATTCTTTAGCTTTGGTGGCGGCATGTCCCTGATTCGTCTCATAGCTTGAAGTGGGGCCTCGTCAAAATAAGGGGGTTCCTTGTCAATCATCTCCATTATCATGATACCCAGGGACCAAATATCAACTTCGGGACCGTAGGGGACCCGGGAAATCACCTCCGGGGCCATCCAGTAGGGGGTCCCCACCAGAGATTTGCGCTTGGGTACTTCGGCAGAAATTTGTGCGCAGAATCCGAAGTCGGAAAGTTTCACCTGTAAAAAATTATGGTGGGATCGTAACAGGTTTGTCTACATACGAATTCAAAAACTGGACTTAGGTTTGTAAAAATGCTTTATGTGCTTCAGTGAGCCGCTCCTAGAAAAAAAGGAGAACATAAGCAGGGTTGTCAGGTAGAAATGAGTGGGAAGGACGCGATGAATTTCGTTTAGGTTTTCAGTGCCATCCCGGAGAGGCTACGGATGTAGATAGGCATGTTAAAAATATACATCAAAAATACCGACGCTCTATATTTGCCAAAATATTACAAAAATTCAATTTTAATGCTATGCAAAAAAATAACCGCAGAAAAAACAGTTCTGTTGCTGATGTTACAAATCCCAACAAATTTAAAAAACAGTGCAAACAGGTCAAAATTAGTAAACTTGATCATAGAGCGCACTAAGAGTAATAGCTAAAACTTTTAAAATTGCATTTTACGCCATAAAGCGCACGACGTACGCTATAATTGACAGTCTTGGGGAGCGTTGTACAAAGGATGACAAAATACAGCAGTAAAACCTCACCTGTAGATTTCCAGTCAGAAGTATTGAATCGCTTTTAATGTCCCTGTGCACGACACCCTGAGCGTGCAAGTAGGCCAAGGCGTCCAGCACCGATGCACATACAGTGGCTATCTGCTGTTCGTTAAGGCGTGTACGTGTGACGATGTCCGTCAACGCCCCACCCTCCAAGTACTCCATTACCACCCATAGCTCGTCCCCAACCAGGAAGCTGCTGTACATGTCGACTATGTTGTCATGGTGATAGTCGCGCATGATCACCACCTGTGGAGATTCGATGGTTTGAATTTTAGATGGTATTATTAATCCGTTGGGTAAGCCCATGTCGCACAATCAGATAGCAGGAGGCACACATTAATCCAGTGCTTCCCATTCAGTGGTACGCGGCGACATTCCAGATGGCAGGCGAGCACCTCTCAGACTTTAAATTGAACTGTGTGCCTGGTTGCATTTATATAATTCGATTTAGACAGTACAAAAATAACTTATCGAAATTACTTTTCTCTAGAACTAGGTGGTACAGGACGACATTGCGTTACCTTCAAGTGGTAAGCCAAATTTGGGCTTATAATTTTCCTGCTAATATACGTATAGAATTCGTTGATCTGGACGACCTATAGACCCAGATTACGTTTTGTAAAATTCCCGTACCCCATGTTTTATCGGCATAGATATGTCAAGAGAAACGTTTATGTATCGTGAAAAAATGTAACGCAACAAAACCTTTTATTCTGAGAGAGAAAAACGAGTTCGGAGATCAATGGAGCTTCAAGTTTTCGATTATGTGCAAAGTGGAGATAATTGCGATTTAACATTTTCACCGAGCTGTATGGCCCTAATAAACAATGTCCTAAACCAAATCACTAAATAAACTGATTTTAGTTTCGATGATGACACACTGTTACGTGTTTGTTTAAAAGTAGAGACCACTCTAAATTACAGAATGGCGTGGCTGTCGAATTTTGGCGTGTAAGATTTACCCGGAAGAGTGTCAAGTGTCAGCGTGAAGATAGAACATTTCGCAATTTGCTTGGGGGACGCCACAAAGTGCCGCCCACCGCCCAATACGGTATTTCCTCGTTCCCGCTCTGATTCAACGACATTTTTGCGTCATAACACATAACTCACAAACACGAACCGAGATTTACTAGCCACGGCCGTAGGCGTTTTACCTCGTTGAAAAGCAGCTCACGTCTTTGCTGTTTGCGCACATCCATCTTTTTGACAGCAACACGGCGACCGGTGCCTCTCTCGCTCGCTATGCAGACTATGCCAGTGGAACCCTCGCCGATCTTGACAAAGTTCTCCAGGCTTTCTCGGGGATCCCCCGGGCACACGACCATCTGTAACAGGTTCAGGAGCGGTTTAATGTTGCAGTTGCTGGGTACGGCATACATACGGTTTTACATATGATTTAAAGTGGGTGTTCCAAACGAGCTTTTTGTAATTAACTATGGCAAAGAATTAAATATTCATCCAAAAGTGGTAGAAGGCCTGTTTTAAAGGACTTTTAGGAAACGCACCAGTCCAACAGTTTGAAATGAATTTCTCTCACCAATTACCACGTTTCGAAGGTTGTTTATAACCATTGAAATTACCTGTAATGCTTCCCGGAATTGTGAATCAGAGACCACATAACTGTCTTGTTGTTTTCCCAATGCTTTTTGAGCGGCTGGAGGTGGTATAGCAACTGTTGGCTGGCTTTGAGTGTGTGGTGGTTTCCTACAAAATAAACAAACCAACTTGTTGGAACATCATTTCCAAAAATGTATCAACATTTCATGTTCTCTAAAATTCTTGCCTTTCCCTTTCTCTTTCCCTGTTTGATTCTCGACTTGTTTTTCGACTTTCTTGGGGCTTTTCAGCTCTTTCTGTTGAGTCATATGTTTTATTTGATGGAGGGCGCAAACTTTGTTTCCTCGATGAAGATGAGCTCACTTCAGAAGCAACTCCATAATCCTTTGATAAAAATAATATTAAGAGATTAAAACATTCCACAAGCATGACATCGCAATTTAAAACTTTGAAACTCACCCTATCTCTTGAATGGTGTGACGGTGGTTCATTTGGAACCTCAAAAGGCCGCTCCTCAGGTTTTCTGCTTACATCAGGAGCACTTTTGAAATGGGAACTATGCTTGGAAGGCAAACCCCCTGAACTAATGGGAATGTTTGGCCTTCTTAGGTTTGATGGCTTTTCTGACTGCAGACCTGCAATGAAAATGATCAAAAGTTAAATTTGTAGACAGAATCCTATCAAATGTTAAATTTAACTGTTCCAGTAAAATTTGGTAGTACTAGGCACTTTACAATGGTCAGGGACCCAAGACGTAAAAAGCTCTAAGAACAAACCCTACAAATGTGTATACCTGTATGAAGGTTTTGATGGGACATGGTCTGTGACCTATGGTCCTTGTGATAACTTGATCGTACAGGGGCAGTCGCCTCATACATCGGGTTTGGTATATTTTGGTATGGGGGATCGGTTTTAGATCGAAGTTTCGAACTGTTTTCATAAAACCTATTGTTTATGGGACTAGGTACATTTTGATAATGGTGCACTGTTCTTTCAGGTACATCCACACCATCACCATGACGATGGGGATGTTGATCATTTGATGTCCTTCGAGATCTTTGTTCAGTTTTGCTCTGATAGTAGTCCGTTGTTTTGTGGTCATTATGACTGTCATGTCTTGACCTATCACTGTGGTCCACTCGATCGTTTTCATAGTTATTTCTAGGTCGGTCATCACTCCGGTGGCGGCCCTGTCTGCTTGACTGGCGAGATGACGTACCGGAGTCGAACGAGCGGTTTTCTGATTTTCCTGATCTGTCTTGATAACGATCAACACCTGATGAAGAACCATGTCTATAAGAATCTCTAGCAGCATCTGAGCTGTTATGTCTAGTGTATTCATGTGGTCTTGACCGCTGAGAATCATGGTCCCTTGATGATCTTGGATCAATATTGACGTAACTCCTTTCCTCACCATTTTCCCTTCTCCGTGATGATCTTCTGTCATTGTCTTCTTGCCTTCTCCTAGAAGAAGAATGTCTGCTGCTCTCATTTCGACTCCGATCAGAACTGCGACGATCTGTGTCTCTTGGTGCCTCAGGGTGATCATCACGGCGGTAATGGTCTCTATGATAACTGTCTCTCGAGCGATGATCTTCACGCCGAGAACTTGACTGTCTTGATTTTCCTGTTATAATGTCAGAACCACCAGATGATCCAGTGCCATCTTCTCTTACAGCATCTGGAATTCTGTCAATAAAGCCTGAGTTTTCATTGTCCAGTTGGTGTTTGGGTAGAATAACAATTCACAGATACAAATGTTGTGACTTGTGACTGGAAGTTTTAAATACAAACCTTGCAATATTACTAAAGATAGTTAAACCAAATTCCTTTAAAAATCATTCAACACATTTTACTGATCAATGCAAGTTAGGTTCAATAATTCCTAATACATTTTCTTACCTGTCATCATTTATGTTGAGTCTTCTAATTCGGGGAGGACTTTCTTTTCTCAACGAATTTGATCTTGTTACTGACAATGCAGAAAGGTGAGGTAGTGCTCCATTACCAGTCCTCTTTTTATTGCCAGTAATTATCTCCTACAATTAACAAAATTAAACATGTTTATTCATTACGTACAATACTGTTGCAGTAAATGCCCTGTTTCCATTTTTGTTTGGCTTAAAAGCAGCTTAAACAAAACTAAGATTGTGAAAAATCAAAAAAAGAACAATCATGGCCAGATAAGGTAGTTTTACCAGTTTTTAATTTGTTATATACCTGAGTAATTAAAACTAGTACAAGTTTAGTGAAAACAGCTTTATATTTAAATTTGGAAAACGGAAATGAATGCTTCTAAATCAACTCTTTCGACCAATTATGTAAAAGATTGCCAGTGCATGTGTTGCATTTCACATACAAGATTTTACCAATAAGGTATAATATCAATTCTGTTGTATGAAGAAAATTTTAACCTTTTCAGTCGGAACTGGAGTAATAAGACTGGCATCAATCAAAGGTCGAGGTCTACTTTTAGTGTCTGGAATGATGCTCTGCCATTGCAAGGGCAGTCCAGTGAATCTGCCCTCATCCTCATTAAAACCAGTGTGAACTCGATGTTCAAAATTACTTGGCTCAGAAATGTCAATTCGCTTTTTCTTCTTTCCAGCAAACATGTTTTAGGTCTCTCATTGAAGCGTTTACTGAATAATTAAAAATGCTAAATTCCGTTCATGTTCCCTTCATTACTAAAGTTTACAGAGACACTGACACATCAAACAGGAAACATTTAAATTGTCATAAAGTAAACAGCATAGGACTGTTGTTTATAGTTCTGCAATCTGTAAAATTTAGAAGTAATAGATTGAAAAGCACATTGTGGTAGGTATAATGATTGTGCAGTAAAAATACAATCAATTTACACACATAAAAGTAATACC
Source organism: Phallusia fumigata (assembly GCA_008931825.1). NCBI lineage: Eukaryota > Metazoa > Chordata > Ascidiacea > Phlebobranchia > Ascidiidae > Phallusia > Phallusia fumigata. The sequence goes on from QXVZ01004107.1 coordinate 17,854, forward strand.
AAGCCAGTGAAAACAAAATTTCTCTTTTCCTGTAAATACAAAATTTAGTTCGCACAATGGGACTGTAAACATACGACAGTGAAAAATGAGTTTCTTTCATAATTTTTGTATGTGTTACTATTTGTAGCATGTAGATGGTTGTGGGTGATTGGATTATATTGTTTAAATTTATGTAGCATTGTTTTAACATCAATTAGTTTCAAATAACACAAGCTTATCGATGGCTTGTTGTCGTATAAATACACTAAATAGCATCGAAATTAATCGGATGAGTGTAATATATTACAACGTTACAACAACATCACAATCCGTTTTTGGAAAAGTTGTAGTTTATAGCCTTTGGCGGCGTAAAGGTTGTTCTGATAAGTACTTTATTACGTAAAATGGGTACCCTACAAGCTCAACACAAGCAATATTTGACAGAATAAACGCAAACGACCGGAAATGTGCATGAAAACAAGTTTGTAGGCAATTTTTATTATTTTCAATTAATTTGTTGTTGTTTCGGACAATTTCATTTTAAAAGCGTTTAAACGACTAATTTTTAGTTAGTGTCAATTACGTGGTGATTGGAAAGGCTTTTTGTGATTTAAGGATGCCTGCTTTTCCTCTGGCGAGTTTACCGCGCGATTTTTCGTAAAGAGCGCCACCTGGTCGGAGCTAAATTTTCAAAAGGAACTGACACGTGAGTACAAAAATGTTCTTTCCAAATTAGTTGTTTGCTAAGCATTTTGGTAGTTATCAAAACATTTTTTAGTATCATAGACTTTTTGCCCATGAGCCATATTGGCCTTGACTAACCAAACCGAATATGGACACAACCAACTTTAAACAAGGTATTTGTTTACTGTTGCATTTACATTTATCAGACACATATGCACAAATTTGTATGATAGGGCGGCAAAATCTTGAAAAACTTTTAAACGTTATATTCTTGCTCTCAAGAGCGGTGCTGAATGAAGTTTATGTATTCGACAATGAACACGATTGGCGTGCTGAGCAGGAAAGGCAAATCAGTTTCCAAATCCGTCGAACTATGTTGAAGTATCCGTGACGGAAGTTACGGTTTAGAACTCCGTAGATGATGCTGTTCACTGCGCTGTAACATATGATAACACAAAACATGTAAAACAACAAAACGCAACAGTAACTTTAGCAATTTTTAAGAATTCTAGGAAGTTTTCTGCACGAAAGTTGTTTTTAAACGGTTTCAATTGTTAACATACGTTACATTTCTATGCTCAAATTTTGACGATTTTTTTAACGATGAAGACAGTTTTTAACGTGTCCTGTTAATTACAAAAACGTTTGCCGAGAAAGTCAAAAAAATGGTCTCAAGTCTAAACACAAGCGTTGACATTTTTCTGCTCAGATGTAAATATCCGTTGCAACCGTTAGGATAGTTTGTACTAATTGACTGCGTAAGGACTAAGCTATAGTAAATTAACCTGTTGCTAAGCGCCAGCCATCCAAATGCGCGCATTGATAGTGGCGTTTGCAGTGGTGGAAACAAGATCATAAGAGCGTACGGTGTCCAGAAGAGAATAAAAAATACAACCACGACTACAAGGGTCAACAACATATTTCGTTCGCGTTCCTCCGAGCGTCGCCTTTGGTCCGACTTTTTTTGTTTTATTCTCTGTCTGACAGTTAGGTTTGTGATGTTTCGCAGGTCCAGGATGCTTGATACCAGCGAGTGGTTTTCTGTTGATTGCGCGTTTTCCATGCCGCAGTCGGTGCTACTCTGTAATACAAAACATACAGCCTATGCCACCGTGGCAACTTTTTGTTGACGAAACTTTAATTAAGGGCTTTAGGAATTTCTGTCGAAGGCTTTATATTTAAATTTGGAAAACTAACGTGTTAGCCAGCGTATAGTTCGGTGCATGGAATTTTATCGAGGTCCACACATGTGTAATATACAGTTTTACGTGGACAGTAAATGTATGAAATTAACATCGCTGAAACATGAAACAGGGTGCGAGTCAAAAGTAGCAGTGGTCAACTGTCGGGCTAAAAAAGGCGCTTCTCTCGACTTGCCTGTCTGTTTTCACATCCGTCAACACTTCGAGATGTTTTTCTCACGTGCCTGTCGAAAACAAAGGTTTTGAAAGTTGCTAGCTGAAAAAAATGCAAGGTTTGCCCCTTTAACATTTTTGTCTGTCATTTCGTACAAGCGATTTTTTATGCTGGCACTCATCGATGTTAGTCGATGAAGCATTTTGTTTACATGGATAACACAGGCCTTCCACTTCACGGTAACAATAACAATACACGACCTGACAGTTTGTGTCCAAGTTTTTGTCCTAAGTGGTTTTAAGTCTAGTTTTCGAACTGGCCTTGTGAAAAGTTAGTGTCACTTTTGATTTCGGTTCGTTTGTGTGCAGTAATTTCTCTCTCTAATTTAGACGACTTGCTTTTTATAATGTTCTGTATTGAAAAAACGAAACCAACACGTCGGTTTCTAAAAAATATGCAGCATGATCGATTTGGCGAGTATGCGCACATATGTGCTTCAAGTCCTGTCAAAAGCGACAGTGAAAGGTGACCCTGAAAATATTACTTACGTCATTATAACACCGCACATTGTCTGCCTTGTAAACGTAGCAGGATGGGCGTCAAACTTGTGACAATCGTTATGGCAAAAAAGCGTGTAGTTGGAAAAGAGCCGGAAAAATCGCCACAAACTGATTGTATCCCAGCAACACATGCGCACAAAATGCCGTTGACATAAGTCGTTACTTATTTCCAAGGGAAAGTGACGCAACGCTGTCAATCTGATGCGCGAACTCATCGCCATGTGTCCGGCAGGTAGTTTGTTGTTTGAAGTTTCCCACTTTTTATTTCGTGTGGAGTGTTTTAAATCCTTGTACTTGCCGTATGAGGGTTTTACTGGTGGTTATTAAAATTGTAAATTGTACGTTAAATCCAAAATTTTAAACTTGCAAACGGCGTAATCATGTTGTGCTAAAAAAGTTTTGTGCCAATTTTTTTAATTTTTCATAATTTTCCTGTAACAGTCGCAATAATAATAATTATTCTGCCACTTAAACGATGTACTTACATGTATATAGCGCAGTACATATAAGCCGTTATGGAGATTTGGATGAAAATAGCTGCAATTACGACCAGAATGTTAAAACCCATCTCCAATGCGTCATTCCACATACAGGCCTGCATATTTACGTCGAAATGAACTAGGGGGCGACTACCTGCAAAATAATCAAACTTTATTAATAACAACACTCTAGCTAATTCAATTAGAAGCTAGAAATTCGATTAGAAACTTACCAAACCATCCGACGACCAGTGGCAGAGCGATAAGTAAGCAATACACCCATATAAAAACAATCATCGCTGCTATTTGTCTGCAAAAAAGTAACGAATCAGTTCGACTTTTATTGCCGGGTTCAGTTACACATATCCAAATTTTTAGCGCAAAATTTAGGTGATATTTGTAACTGCCTATATCTTAAATGAAGAGAGGAAATCTTACTTTTTTCCAAAGTACTTATGGCTTGTGGTTGGCCGGGTAACTTGGCAATAGCGGCATATGGAAATAAACATTAGGGTGGACATTGAAACCTCGCAACCCAGCGAAGCGATCACTGCTGTCACACTGCATAGCCACATGCTGTCTTCAAACACGTTCTGGTACTCCTGCATTACAATACATATCTTCCAATGTATTCGCACCGATTGGTATACGCGTCGAACACATAGCAAGTTTTTGGTGACAACCCTGCGGACATTTACCACCATGTTTATTCTTCCTCCCACAGCACTCAAACTCATTCTAAGAACATTTTTAGGGTTCTTTACATTTGGCCCTGAATCACGACTAGACCTTGCAATAAAAAATATTTGTTTTAAACTTGGAATCAAAATAATGCTCAGAGGCTTATGTAGAAGCGATGTAATGTAACTTACGTTACAAACGTTCGCCAAAACAACGGGCAGATGAAAAGCCGTAATCGCTAGATCTGCCACTGCCAGATTGATGATAAAAGCCACTCCCATGTTGCGCAGACGTTTCTCAGTCAGGGCTGCTCCTATGATAAACAAGTTTCCAACAACACCTGCGAAAAATGTTTGACTTGATGAACTTCGAGCAGCTGACTGGATACTTTATATAAGGCTAAAGAATTGAACTGGATCAAACTTTTTTATGTAAAACAAGTGCATAATTAACAGTTTTTTAGGTTCTCGATGTTACGAATTTCACTCACCAACGGAAATAATAATTATCAGAAAGGGGATTTCCAAATACGGGTCAACTAGCACGTTGGTCGGTTGTGTCGAAGTTGAGTTGCTGTTGTTAAATGTGTAACTGGAGGCTGTCGTCGCCATCTTTTGCAACAGGCTTTGCATCCGTTTAGACATCAACCTTCTTCGAAACTAATGTCAATTCGTTGCGTAAAGTGCCAAATTCAGCCTAAAAACCAGGACAGTTTGATATAGAATCTGCAAATAACAACCTAAAAATACATCGGTTTATCGGGAAACAGTCTTGCTGAAAATGACGGCTGGTCTATACAACTAAATAGATGCAAAGCAAACAGCGTAGATTATGACTACGTTACGTTTAACTCCTGCAAAAACACAAGTGACTATCAGCATCATCGGTTTTTAAATTGCTAGCCAGTCGCTCATAACATTCAGAAAACCTAAATTCTCTGAAAATGTTTGGATGAGTTGTTCGCTGCATTTAATAGGTGCTGTTAAGAGATATTTATTTTTTCATTTGAGCTGCGTCTTGGCTTATTCGGGACACCTGGACTCGATTCTAAGGATTGCCGTGACTGCTGCAGTCGTTTCTCAGAAAGCGAAAAAAGCTTGCATAGTAATTGACAGGTACTGAGAGTTGATCGATTCTTCCGTCTTACATCCTCTGTAACGGATAATTTGTGTGTTTTTCCAACATCGCTTTTGTTGCGAATTAGTTTGTCAACAAAACTTATACAAACTGATGAAATTTGTTTAAACGCAGCAATAGGACAAGAGTAGGTGTAGTGAAGGTGTTGAAGCTCAATATTTGGTAGCAGAACGCGTTCACAAATTGGTTGCGGGAAACTTTTTTCCTCATGATAATTCGCAAGAAAACTTCGACACAATCGACTGCACAATACTCGTTCACAAACCCGCTTTGACATTTTACCATGTTTTCAACGATAACCGTTTTGCAGCCACCCAAAGCAAACAAGATTGTACTTTAAATATCGTATTTGACAAGAGCGACTCGGTAATACACAAACGAATGCATTTCGATTTTCTAATGGGTTTGGTGAGAGACCAATTCTGCAAGATAACCCAGTTACCAGCTAATAAACCAGACCTGGTAGGCAGTCAGCTTTGACAAGGCTTTGTTATGTCACCATTGTTACAAGCGTGATCAGCTGACTCGGGCCCGGCAGCTGTGTGACGTCACGTGATAACCGCGGGTCTGTCATTTGTCTCTGAATCGATTGCGTGAATTGGCAACACCGTCGGCAGAGTTGAGATAAGGTAGGTTGAGTGCGTTTTAGTTGGACAGTGATCCTTTGTCAGTAGGACAAATGTCTTTGTAGGTCTAGTTGCTGATTCGGTATCCAGATATTCTGATTTGTGTTTTGGGAGAATTGGAAAGGGAATTTTTTGTTTGTCATAGCCAATGCGAGTTCAAAGACTAATTTTTGCAGTAAAACCAGGAATAACAAAATTACAATGTCTTACTCAAAAGCGTCTCTATTCCAGTTTTTTATTGCACCGTTTTTGGTCTTGTAAAAACAGAAATCTTTTTCTTCACGCCATATTCATAATTCATGACATATAATTCTAATTTCCAATCTCTCTAGGATTGGAACGGACGTTTACTTAGCCAATAGATCAAGAGCCTGGTAGGTGATAGCTGCAGTGGATTATGGCAGAAGGTGGCGAAGGCGAAGACGAGGTGCACTTTTTACGCACGGTAAGTGATAAATAATTGTCACATATTCTACTAAAGTGATCGTTACAGGCAGAACTTGATCTGGCTGAAGCATGTTCTCCTACAAGTTGTGTTCAGTCAACAACTTTCTAAAGCACACATTTTTTAAAACTTGCAAGCACTTGGGTTGTTTGGTGAAAAATGCAAACGTTTCAATACGTTTACCAAAAGGCTGGTTAAAAAAACCTTGTAATAGGAAGACAAAGTCATGCATGTAAACAAACAATAGAGGGTGATTGTCAACAGTTTAGTACAAAGGAAAAAAATTATGTTGAAACAAAGGATTTGTTTAGTTGCGGCGCAGTTTTGCTGGACAGTTTAACACAGTATTTCGTATTCCTTTGGGTGTCTTGCGCAAGCTACCACAGAGCCTGCGATTTCCTCACGTCCTTGCCGAGACCAGTCAAGTACGTGAGACGCGAGCCGCGCCTAATTTATTCCGGGGGGTGTTGCATTCTCGAGCTTTCAAAATAGCGCGCCCACGACGATTCCTCAGGGACACGACAATAATCCGAACGTCAACCTGTGTTCGTCTTGCCATTAACCGACGCTGCAGTGCGCATCGATCTGTGAACTTTAATTCGCTACAGTTGCGTAGGTGCGCCTACTAACGTCTTGACGGCAGATTTTTAGTAAATTTTGGCTTCATGGAGCCTAAATTAGGTAAGGCTGATGCATGCGCAGCAGTTTGTTTTCGAATAGCAAGCAAATTTGCTTTATTCCGTTGTTCTTCCACTCATTTTGTGCGCTGACCCAAAACACAAATCTGTCACTTGGATTGTTCTCACCTGTTTAATATGGCTTTTAAACGAGACTAATGCAAAGTTATGCGTAATAATTTTGTTAGAAAAAAACAACTATCTAAACTAGTCACATGCTATGAATCCTAAACGCTTAAAAAACAAATCGATTGAAACAAATCGTTAAATATAGTCAGCGCAGTTGACTGCACAAATCTTATCAGCACAGTTGGCAACAAACAAACAAAACAAATGCAAGAAACTTTGCTCCAAAATTGTTGGTCTTCACCCTTAGCCGCTGTTTCCGTATCTGCTCGTGCATTCAAGCACTTCAAGAACTTGTGAGCCTGTCTTATTTAAGGGAAATCACCTTTGTATTATCCTGTATTTTTGTCAATAGGATGACGAGATCTATCTGCAATGTATTTCTCCGAAAGAACAGAACAAATTATGTCTTGCTGCTGAAGGGTTCGGGAACCGACTTTGTTACGTGGAACACACGTCAGACGACAAGGTGCTGTGTGTCGATAATCATAATCTGTGATAAATGACTCCTATGCATGGTTTCAGACTATTGGCATTTCTAATAGAATAATGGTAGCTACAACCTGCAGTCTATTGTGTTTCTCGGGTTTTTAATTAAGCTGCTGCTCCTGTCAGTTTCTTGCATTACGTTTAAAAAATAGAGTAATGGATGAGCGGTACGAAGGGGCCGATTAATAAATAGGCCAAAACGAAACGAAACCTTAATATAATGAGGTTTTACTGCGTTTTGACCAGTTGGCAAAATCGATCCCAGCCATTGTCCCAGTGCCCCGTTATAAATTATGCTGTTGTAAGATAGGATCATGGTTTAAAATTTGCACACTCTGTATTGCAGGACATTCCTACAGACACGCCTCGATGTATGTTTGTCTTGTCACAAGCTCTATCCGTGCGAGCTCTTCACGAGCTGCTGGCACACGATGAAGTAAGCTTTATATTTGGATGTCCTTGTTTGTCCGCTGCATTAGACAACTGTGTTATAAACCAACCTGTTTTAACGCATTTTGCAAATGATAGAAAAACAATACGGTTTAAAAATACTAGATGCCAAACGTTTGTCAAACCAACGAATTTACAAATATTTGAAATGAAGTTAAATAAAAATCTATTTGTTTGGCATTAGTTTCCAATGTTCGTAAATGTGTGTCCTTGTTTGAAAACCGGAACTTAATTATGTCGTGTATCAATTTCTCATATATTTCACTTAATCTAAAGCATGCTTATCACTCTGTTCGTTTCTAACCACAATGTTGTCATCTTGCTTGCTTTCCACCTTCACTTTTTCTATCACTCACATCGTCATGCTTCACCGCATAGTGCTCAGAGGAGTTTGACGACGAAGGCGTCGCTAAGCCCAGTCTAACTGGAGACGAGCAGGCAAGGATTGCATGGCATGTGTTTCGTATGGTTATCAACGATTATGATCAAGTTGTATGTGTTCGAATGGTGTTATGCATGTTTCACACATAACAGCGTATACCATGATACGATATAACGCCTCTTGCAGGCATGGCGTACTGTGAATCCTACACTAAATCATAACTTTGCTCCGGAAAGCACGTTTTTTCCTATCTGGCTCTCCCGTATGCGTGGGATAAAAGTGGCGACAGTTTATCCTTCTGTAGCGTATGCAGCATTGGAGTTTTTGAACAGCATTTTATACACAATATTTGCACGTAAAGTCATGTTACAAAATTACGACGATCTTTAGATGCATGGTGAGTTTGGCTGCAAAAACACTACCACCCGTATAACACTTACACCAAGACTATGCAAACCGGTATATTTTCTTGCACGGGGCAGCGTTATCATGATACATATTTTCGCAGGCTGAAGGTGGTTCTACCCACAGTCGAACGCTTTTGTACGGCAATGCGATCCAACTACGTCACGACCTTAGCGGGATGGTGAGCTTTGTTTCTGTCATTAGAAAACGTGTAAAACAGCACAACAGTCGGTTGAACATTCGCTATGACCAGATCTCAAAACTTGGCTGTACACCTGCATACGAATCGTATTTTTACTTGTAACTCACACAAACAAAAATCTTCTTCACTTAAGAGTTGATTTTCTTCACACTGGGCGAAAAGTATGTTTAACCTGATACATGTAGCAGGCCCATCTTTGTTGATAGTTTATCCTAAATCGGCCGATGGGATCAATATAACATATGTTTTCTCGAATTAAAAATCCAAGAGCGATTCTATATTTGTGAAAACGCATTTAGTTAAATCGCCATCATAGTTGATGACCCATTACAAACAACATATTTTGCATCAAGATCCTACGATTAAGTAGCTTGCCCTTTTTTTCTCGGTTAAATAAATTTGAGGTGTCACTTTTATTGATTTCTGTTTAGGCTCGACTGATTTTCCTTGTGCTTTGTGTCAATCAAAGTTTAAGGTTTTAATTTCTTTCAGTTCCTCACCTGTATGACAACATCCAGTTCGGCCTCGGACAAACTCGCCTTTGACGTTGGCCTGAGCAGTGATGATTCAGGTACAGTGTCTTTGTTCTGTTCCTTCTTTTTGGCTTCCGTTTTGGGATTTCTGTATACATACACGACTGAACTGGAGTTTCCTGCTGTCAACTCGAAAAACTGGCTTCTAATGCAATGCACAGTTTTTACAACAAACTTTAAAAAAACTTTGTTAAAAATCAACGTACCACACAATAGTAGACCATAGCAGGTGTAAAGATGTACAAAGGCACAGAAGGCTTTTAGGCATATTGGTCACCTTTCACTGACATAAAAATAAAATGGCTGAAGCGCGTAAAAAAATATTGTGTCAACCGACTCATAATTAACAGTTAATGCAAAGAAGTGACCATGGGCTGAATGAAATGTTCCTTGCAGGCGAAAGTTGTTGGTGGACAGTCCACCCGACGTCCAAGCAGCGGTCGGAGGGAGAGAAGGTCCGCGTCGGTGATGACGTCATTCTTATCAGCATTTCGTCGGAACGTTATCTGGTAAATGTGTCCGAAATGCGACTTTGCAAATTTCTTCTATTTAAATTAAAAAGTATTGATCGAATGCAATTTATGTTGCAGTTTTTTAATTAACCTTTGGAAAACCGCCATTGCAATTCCAGTTATAATGCAACGAATCCAGTACTGTTAAATTAAAGTTACCGTTAGGTGCTCTATAAGTAGTTTACGTATGGTTTATGTAGCTCATTGACAAATAAATTAAAAACGTTAACAATACAGTGTTCACTACATGCAAGTTTTATTGGCAGTCATGTTTTTAATGTAGTTACTCCTTTAAGTCCTCAAGTTCATTGACAATTATTACACAGCTTTCGTGGTTCGAATTCGAACCCAGTCTAAATATTTACAGGGAGTCCCACACTGGTTCAAAGAGGCTTTTCGGTGAAACAGTCAATAACACATGTTTTCATATATTTACAGCATTTCTCCCCAAGTGACAAGGGATCAGTGCAGGCGTCCTTCCAGCAGACAATGTGGAATGTTGGGCCAGTAGCATGCGGAGGAGCCAAGGCCCAGGGATATCTAACTGGCGGTGACTCAATCCGTTTGTTCCACGGTCATATGGATGACTGTCTTGCTGTCCCGTCGGGAGAAGATAAGATGCATTTACTGAGGTATGTTTAGCCCAGGTTTATGAACATCTGGTGCCGCAAAAGTGTTTTAGCGCAAGTTCACGACCCGCAAGCATACATTAAGCTTGCTGCTGACGCAGTGAATTAACTGCCGAAGGTGACATTACGCGAGACGCGGCGATAGTTAAAATAGAACGGAAAACCACCCCCAAGTGCGTTAACTGAAATACATCGCTAAACACATAGCCAAAGCAATTTGGGCTGTCTACAAATAAATTGACACCTGGAGAAAATTTATTTTGGAATGGTAAAACGAAAAAAGAAAATGTAGTTTAGATAAAGGTGGGCCACAGTCCAGTGTTCGGACCACGCTGTCTTAAACTGTTTGTGCAGATTTGTTGGCGAGGTTTGTGCAGTCAACCGTCCGCTTGTTACCATGTTCGGCGTTAAACACTTCTGGTGTTTCTGTCAGAAATAGCGTAATCTTAAAAAGAAAGAAGCCACACATAGCTGTGTAACCACATTTTAATAGGGGAAAGCATTTTATTATTGTGGCATTACCCACACGTAACTTTCCTAGTTTTTTTTGCAAACGGATGTTACGCATTTGTAAATCGATCCTGTCATGAAACATATCTTTCGAAATTTTCAGGTCTGTCATATACGAGAGTGGGGGCGCAGGATCACACGCCAGATCTTTGTGGAGACTTGAGCTGGTCAGCATCAAGTGGTCGGGAGCACACGTCGGATGGGGACGCCCCTTTCGTCTACGTCACATCACTTCGGGTGTGCTGGTAGTTTGAAAGCTGCTTTTACGTTTATGCGTTTAAGCTGCTTTTACGTTTATCCAAACGTATAGCAGAGGTTGTACAACAATTAGAGGCCTCATGATCTGGCTGATGTTTAAGGGTCTAAGTGATAAATTGAAATTATTTTAAACATATCCTTTACTAGTTAATATTAAACACCGTATAATGATGCTTTTGAGTCTATACACCGATTTGGTTATTGGTGCTGTAGCCAAAAACTCTAAGAGCTAATAGCGGTCTTTGGCAAAGGATGNGACGTCCAAGCAGCGGTCGGAGGGAGAGAAGGTCCGCGTCGGTGATGACGTCATTCTTATCAGCATTTCGTCGGAACGTTATCTGGTAAATGTGTCCGAAATGCGACTTTGCAAATTTCTTCTATTTAAATTAAAAAGTATTGATCGAATGCAATTTATATTGCAGTTTTTTAATTAACCTTTGGAAAACCGCCATTGCAATTCCAGTTATAATGCAACGAATCCAGTACTGTTAAATTAAAGTTACCGTTAGGTGCTCTATATGTAGTTTACGTACGGTTTATGTAGCTCATTGACAAATAAATTAAAAACGTTTACAATACAGTGTTCACTACATGCAAGTTTTATTGACAGACATGTCTTTAATGTAGTTACTCCTTAAGTCCTTAAGTTCATTGACAATTATTACACAGCTTTCGTGGTTCGAATCCGAACCCAGTCTAAATATTTACAGCAAGTCCCATTCTGGTTCAAAGTTGTTAGAGGTTTTCGGTGAAACAGTCAATAAAACATGTTTTTGTATATTTACAGCATTTCTCCCCAAGTGACAAGGGATCAGTACAGGCTTCCTTCCAGCAGACAATGTGGAATGTTGGGCCAGTAGCATGCGGAGGAGCCAAGGCCCAGGGATATCTAACTGGCGGTGACTCAATTCGTTTGTTCCACGGTCACATGGATGACTGTCTTGCTGTCCCGTCGGGAGAAGACAAGATGCATTTACTGAGGTATGTTTAGCCCAGGTTTATGAACATCTGGTGCCGCAAAAGTGTTTTAGCGCAAGTTCACGACCCGCAAGCATACATTAAGCTTGCTGCTGACGCAGTAAATTAACTGCCGAAGGTGACATTACGCGAGACGCGGCGATAGTTAAAATAGAACGGAAATAAGGACCACCCCTAAGTGCGTTAACTGAAATACATCGCTAAACACATAGCCAAAGCAATTTGGGCTGTCTACAAATAAATTGCCACCTGGAGAAAATTTATTTTGGAATGGTAAAACGAAAAAAGAAAATGTAGTTTAGATAAAGGTGGGCTACAGTCCAGTGTTCGGACCACGCTGTCTTAAACTGTTTGTGCAGATTTGTTGGCGAGGTTTGTGCAATCAACTGTCCGCTTGTTCGGCGTTAAGCACTTCTTGGTGGTGTTTCTGCCAGAAATAGCGTAATCTTAAAAAGAAAGAAGCCACACATAGCTGTGTAACCACATTTTAATGGGGGAAAGCATTTTATTATTGTGACATTGTCCACACGTGATTTTCCTAGTTTGTTTTTTCGCAAACGAATGTTACGCATTGGTAAATCGATCCTGTCATGAAACATATCTTCCGAAATTTTCAGGTCTGTCATATACGAGAGTGGGGGCGCAGGATCACACGCCAGATCTTTGTGGAGACTCGAGCTGGTCAGCATCAAGTGGTCGGGGGCACACGTCGGATGGGGACGCCCCTTTCGTCTACGTCACATCACTTCGGGTGTGCTGATAGTTTGAAAGCTGCTTTTACGTTTATGCGTTTAAGCTGCTTTTACGTTTATCCAAACGTATAGCAGAGGTTGTACAACAATAAGAGGCCTCATGATCTGGCTGATGTTTAAGGGTCTAAGTGATAAGTTGAAATTATTTTAAACATATCCTTTACTAGTTAATATTAAACACCGTATAATGATGCTTTTGAGTCTATACACCGATTTGGTTATTGGTGCTGTAGCCAAAAACTCTGAGAGCTAATAGCGGTCTTTGGCAAAGGATGTAACATAATGTTGTTTATTGGAAGAATATTATTGTCAAATCCCTGATCCACGATTCCCACCAAACCACTGGGATTACGACTTTAAATCCCGAACCCAACCACAGTCCTGTTCGGTGACAGTGAAAAAATACCACACGACACGTTACGAACCAACAAAGACTTATATTTGGTTCATCGCCGATTTATTGACTTCCTTTCCCACAGGTCTATACTTATGCATGATGGAAGATCGAAGTTTAAGTTTAATGAACGCTGACTCGGCCAATTACAGTATGGCGACCTTCTGCTGGCAGCCATCGAAGGTAATCACGGTAGACGTCAGCGTCACATATGATTCAGATGTTGGTTACCACGTTTCGTGACCCCACTGTTTAAAATAATCCCCTGGTGGGCGATAGAGCAATTTGCAAATGAGCTAACGGAGTTGAATGAAAATGTTAGAATTGCAATTATCATGACCATAGTTTAACAACGCTGAATGTGTTCAACAGCGAGTTTTCCACTGTAATGCATATTGGAATTTACCGCTATACTTTAATTTAAAACAATGCGTTTTTTTAATGTATGCTAAAACAATATAAAATAGGGGAAGCTCGCCACGCCGTTGCGACATTGGACAACAAATTTTTTTCAAAGCGTTATTTGGACCGCGTAAGATAAAAAGGTTGGGAAACGCTGGTCTAAGCGTCTGACTCACTAAAACCTTTTACTGATGTTTTTTGCAGGACAAGTTGGAACCCGTGAACGACCAGGAGATCGAAGGCATGGGCAACGCTGAAATCAAGTACGGAGATTCGGTCTGTTTCCTTCAACACAATGACACGGGGATGTGGATTACATATCAGGTTTGTTTTCTTCTGCAGGAAATACTCCCCTTATAAATAGAGCTACGTTATTGCGGGTATCCTTCACAAAGGCGATGTATATTGTTTTCATTCTGTTTGTTTTCTTTGTTTTTTTTTCTGCCCTGCAGCTTGTCATTGCACTTTCACCCAGAACCGTTTGTTGGATTTGGATAAAACGTTCGCATCGTGTAGATATGGTTATTAAAATGGACCAATATGGGTTGAATTATTAAACAAGTTCGAATCAGCTAAAATTTTTATGTTTGTGTTGCAAGTCATTGTGGTGCAATAATTGCTCTGTACAACCCTATATACTGTCAGTTGACTGGTCCTTAGTTTGTTATACTTATAATCACCATATCTTACTCAAATCAAACAAGTTTCATGAAACAAATAAAGACGGTTAAAGTCATTCTTCTATTTTTAAAAGACTATTTGCTACGAGTTTGGCAATTAGAAACGCACACAAACCTATGCATTGGTAACATTAAATCTAAACTTGTACATCAACTATGCTCGATGCGAATCATACGAATAATTTGCAAAAAGTTCCGCTGGTTTAAAGTTATTTCTATGGTGATACGATATTTATTTTCAGGCATCTGAGTCAAAACCTGGGCGATCTGGATGCAAAGAAAGAAAGGTAAGTGCTGTATCAGTTAATATACAACTTAATCTACATCCCTCGTATTCCAATTTTGTTTATTAATAACAATGTAATTTGCATAGGCAATACCACATCCTGAAGGTCACATGGACGACGGTTTGACCTTGTCTCGATCCAGGGCTGGTGAATCCCGCACCGCCACAGTCATCCGACGAACAGGCCACATCTTTACCAGCTTCGTGACGTAAGTAAACTTCCTACTTTAATCGCGGATATCTAGAAGTGCTATAAGCCGACGCTTCGGGTCGGTTGAAGTGGGAAGAATATAAATTGAGGGAAACTTAAAGTAATTCTTTACCCGCGTATGCGTTCGACTTTGTGAAGGTCAAACCCTGTATGGTTCAATTCTACACCACAAACATCAGTACTTTACAAGTACAAATGATATTTGGGATGTCATCTTTAAATTACTTAACAACCTTTCAAGTAAATACTTAAAACTCCATATTTGAATGTGAAATAAAATTGTTCACTCAATATTAAAAGGAGATACCAAGCGAGCACATTGATATTTTAACCTGGTTTAAGACAAATCGTAACGGTCGGTTGTACAAACTCGCTTTAGTGGAAAAAGTCGTGCATCAGCGTCAAAAGTAAAGTTTATCAATTTACAAAACAAAAGTCACTAAATCTCTGCAGAGCCCTCGAGTCTCACCACACGAAGAAGTTCACTCGACCAACTCAACCTAACTTGGACGAGGTCGAGCAATGTGTGGAGGATTTGATCGAATACTTTCAAGAGATCGAGCAAAACGTCACCAATGATGACGACAGCACTGACGAACACGAGGACCGACAACACCGAGCTCAGCAACTTATTAACAGGTGTGTTGCGCTTGAAAGGTCAAAATGTTCAAATGTTGTGTACAATCTATTGAAGTCCCTTCAGCAAGTAGTTTGTAGACAATTTCCTGTTTAAGCGGTTGAAGATGATGTTTTATTCGTTTGGGGATTTTGATTTGTAATTCTAAGCGAATCCGGGTCGAAATCCGATTTCATTAGGCATTTTGTGGGTGGCGACTCGAACCGAAAACGAGTCTACAGACCTATAAATCCAAATTACATTACACCAAACTGAGTTAAGTCAATTTATTAAACATGTGGTTCGAACCCGAGTTAAAGTCCTTGACTATAGCGAGAATCAAGTCGAAAAAAGTTGATACTTTGTGTGCATGGTACAAAGTTGCCCTTTTCAAGTTTGATTGTTGCAGTGTGCTTGTAGTATTCCACACCCTTTATCATGTACAAATTGTTGCAGACAAGACCTATTTCAAGAAGAAGGCGCCATCGCCCTTACTCTACAGTGCATCGACAAGTTGAGCGCCTACGGAGATGCTATGAGTTTCGCTTCTGAGTTCGGTAACGAGGCAGGTTCAGCGTACGAGAGGATGCTCAACTCAATGTACGTGCTCCTTGCTGCCACCGTGCGGGGGAACAGATCAAATTGCGCCAAATTTGCGAAACACTTGGAGTGGTTGGTGACACAGCTGGACGGGCAACAGGCTACTGCTGGTAGATATTTGTTGGTTTTGTATTTTGTTTAAAGTCAATGTTTTAAGTGGTGTTGCTTAAATGTTTTGTCGAAGGGGATGGCGGTGTGGTCATGTTGTTAGTGATACAGAAAGGTTTATTGATATGCGAATATGTTTTTGCAGGTATACTGGAAGTTCTGAATGCTGTATTGGCGGATTGCCAGGAAGCCTTAAACCTCATGAAATCAGAGCACATTCGTTCGATCGTGTCACTGCTTGAGAAGCAAGGACGAAACTCAACAGTAAGACCAACAAGTTTACGTTTGTGTGAATTAAAACTCTGAAACTGTGCCGTCTCGACAGGACCCGGCCTCTTGTGTCTTCTTTGAAAGCGTTGGGAACAAAACTTGTATCCGTTTATTCTATTTTTCAGGTGTTGGAGGTTTTGTGTTCCTTATGTGTGTGCAACGGTGTAGCTGTTCGCCCGAACCAGAATCTTATTTGCGAAACTCTGCTCCCAAGTCGGGATATCCTACTGCAAACCGCTCTGGTCGATTACATTACCAAGTAAGGACTAACGAAGCATAACAGGTTCAAACTGAAATTGCAGATATTGGTTATTTTCGTGCTTGAAAAGGAGCTAAATGTCCAATTCTTTTTTCGGCAAGACATTGGACGTTGACAATATAAAAAACAAAAATGTAACCTTAGGATTTGAAATTTTCATTGGACATTGTTTTGTGACAAAGTTTTGCGAGTGAAACTAAAACTCATTGTATGTAGGTTTATTACATATAAAGCGATTTAATAAATTACGCGTACAAAGCCATTACTAAACTGTTAATCAGCAGGAAAATCTTTTAATATTTTCCTTACCACAGCGTCCAGCCCAACATCTACATAGGAGTGAGCGAATCCTGTGCCCAGTACAAGAAGTGGTATTACGAGTTGCTCGTGGAGAGGGTGGACAACGACAACTTCTCTCGTCGCCCGCATTTGAGGGTCGGATGGGCCAACTCGACCGGGTATTCCCCCTACCCTGTGGGCGGGGATTATTTCGGCGAGAGCGGAGTCGGTGACGACACTTACTCTTTCGCCTACGACGGCCTCAGTCTTTGGACAAGTAGGTCTTGTGAAAATACGTGTTTTATCACACATAAGGTCCTTGTTGGTCGGCTGTAAAAACCTAGACCAGTTTTCCCATCTTCAAAACAAGAAGTCAAGGCAAAAACTTCTTATCACTTGACAGGTCATCGACGTTGTCCAGTTGGCTCAAACAGTCGCCACATTCTGGCGCCAAACGACATCGTGAGCTGTTGTATGGATCTAAGTGGTCCGAGCATCTCGTTCCGCATCAACGGACAGCCCGTCCAGGGAATGTTCGAGAACTTCAACCTTACTGGACTTTTCTTTCCCGTCGTCAGTTTTTCTGCTGGTGTCAGGTATGTTTCTGCTCTCCTACAGTAAAACTTTATTTGCATGACTTTGTTAAACATTCCCTTTACATTATTACGTGACTGATTCTCACCTTAAAATCTCCACCTTTTAGGGTTCGATTTTTATTCGGTGGCCCCCACGGGGAATTCCGCTTTCTACCCCCGGTTGGTTACGCCCCCGCATACGAGGCTCTTCTGCCCGGTCGCCGCTTGACCCTGTCCCCGTGTAAATCGTACGGTCAGCTGGCCAGGGGTCACCTCCTGGGTCCCGGTGCGTCATGGGAACACACTGTGTTTGTGCCTGACGCTGTCAATACCCAGAACGTAAGTCGATTGCACTTTGTGGTTTCGATATCTACAACTACAACTTGTTTCGCATGTAATCGCAGCCTTTGGAAAAGGCAGTTCAGTTGCAATAACTGACAGTAAGTTTTTTCAACTCCAAAGTTGGGGAACGTATGGTTTTAGGTCGATTTTTAATCAAAATAATATCAACAGTCAGTTATGCTGCAGTTGACCATTTAAAGCAGGGACATCTGTGTTAAAAAAGTTATTTTTCAGGTGATTTTGTCACACAATTTGCAAGCTGTTGTGCCGAAACTGGCCGAAGGAATTCACGAGTTGTGGGCAATGACCCGGATCCAGGGTGGATGGGCGTACGGCACGGTAAGTGGTTCCACAACGAAATACTTTTATTTTAGGGCTTGATTTAGTTAATGTTCCTTGATGACAAAGTTGTGCAAGGGCACGTAACACACAGTTGTTAATCTCAAAATAGAGGTATGGCCACAAACGGCGGATTAAAAGTAATACTTTTTGCACCGGCAGCGTTGTGTGACGGCTTTGTAATGTGGATTCACGCACACTTAATGTTATCTCGCAATATAAAACATGCGTAACATTTATAATGCATAAGATTATTCTGCGTAGCTCATTCGGAAGAGTGCCAGCGCCGGATTGACTCCTGTCGTGGGTTCGAATCCCACCGCAGTTTAGATGTTTGTAGCACACGCCTTGCTAATTAGGAATGTTTGGAAGGCCGAATATGATTCGGTATAACACCTCTTGCAGGCCTGACTGTGGTTTGCCTAAGATTAAGATTTCAAAAAACAAATCGGTAAAAACTAGTGTAGAATACTATGTCTAGCGAACGTCTTCCTCGCAGAAACACACTCAACCGAATCCACGTAACTATTACCAATAAGTTACCAACGAAAAGAACTTGTCTGTAAGAAAACTGTTTGTTTATCACAGGTTCGCGACGAAGTGAAAAAGCAGAATCCGTGTCTTGTAGAATTCGCCCGTCTCCCTGAGCAGGAACGCAACTTCAACCTAACGATGTCCTACGAGACTTTACGAACCATCATTGCACTCGGCTACCACGTTGGAATCGCCGACGAAGATGCTGAGTACAAACTTAAAAGGCTCAAGCTTCCTAGAAAGTAAGTGCAACTCAGATTGCGTAAACGTGATCCTCACAGAGGGTGTAAATTTACTCAAAACTTGATTTGATACGGTTTGTTTAGTGATCAAAATGTTTTTGGATTTCGATTTTCACCCGTGTTTGCGAGTTACCTATGGCCTGAGAGTTACTTAATTTGATACAAAAGGCCACGACTTGACTTGATTGACTGGCAGCAAAAAATATCTGTATTCAATGTAATAAAAACCTGATTTATCCAATACAATTAAAATAAGTACAACATCGTGATCACTTTACTGCAACAAATATTTGTTCTTTGCATTCTCTAGTTACATGATGGCGAGCGGTTACAAACCTGCACCTATCGATCTATCCCATGTTCGACTCACACATCAGATGGAAGAGTTGGTGGAGAAACTAGCGAACAATGCTCATAATGTGTGGGCGAGAGAGAGAGTCAAGCAAGGATGGACTTATGGTGTTCATCTCGTAAGTCATGCTTTCAATAACATTTTGCAAGTCTTAACACCCCTTTCCCCCATTTTAAGGATTTTTTCGAACACCTTTTACAGTCAGGGTTCTGTCAAAACATTCGCTTTGCTTTTTTATAATTTCGACATTTGGTTTCGTACTGGCCTCTTGTTTTTTTATTGCAATAAACTGTCGAAATACAATACAAGACAATACTTATAAACTACAGCCCTACAAACAAACTAATAAAATTATCTAGTGAAGTTTAATATTCAAAGTGGAGTTTTCCGTTTTTTCTTCAGGATGTTGGTAAAAAACGGAATCCGCGTTTGGTTCCATTTACCTTGCTGGACGATCTTGCCAAGCAGAGTAACAGGTTCGTATTAAACACATAAACTTACCACGACTGCAAAGCAAAATTTGGGATTATGGCGATGTATTTGTTTTTTGCTTTGAAGGAATTCGATCCGAGAGCTTGTTCGCACACTGATTGGACACGGATATATGATCGAACCTCCAGATGACCGACTAAAGAAACTCGACAAAGGTAAATAAAGCGGGTCGGTCGCTGTTAGACCACGTATTATGACAAGAGATTAAAAATACCTGTACGCATAACCCAAGGTCGACCTTCAAAATTCAGTCTGTATTGCAATAGTTCTTCACCAGGGAAAACCGTTTCTACGGGAAGAACTGACCTGGGGGACAAAGTTTTTTTGAGTTATTTTTAGAACTTTAGAGTAAAAAGTCGCTGATGATAAACGATGTATTTTTATATTTGAGGTGCGAAGAACCAGGTGCAGTACAACCGCATGAGGATCTACAGAGCTGAGCGAACACATGCAGTCAGTACCAATAAGTGGTACTTCGAATTTACGGTAAAACACACATACTCCATTCTCTAAATAGTATGTGTTGTCAAGGAATTTTAAAGACCCCACACAAGGGCAATACTCCCTTACTGTTTATAAAGTAACTTACTGTTTCTTTGTATCAGGTTGAATCGCAAGGTGACGTGAGAGTAGGCTGGGCTCGACCTGACTGCTCGGCCTGTGTCGACTTGGGAACAGATCAACGTGCTTATGTGTTCGATGGTGTCAACGTGAGTCGAAATCAGGAAGCACACACGAAATTATACCTTACAACAAGACAAAAATACACTTAATATAATTTGGTTATTGATTTGGCNTCAGTCTGTATTGCTATAGTTCTTCACCAGGGAAAACCGTTTCTACGGGAAGAACTGTGCTGGGGGACAAAGTTTTTTTGAGTTATTTTTGGATTAAAAAGTTGCTGATGATAAACGATGTATTTTTATATTTGAGGTGCAAAGAACCAGGTGCAGTACAACCGCATGAGGATCTACAGAGCTGAGCGAACACATGCAGTCAGTACCAACAAGTGGTACTTTGAATTTACGGTAAAAACACACATACTCCATTCTCTAAATAGTATGTGTTCTCAAGGAATTTTAAAGTCGTCACACAAGGGCAATACTCCCTTACTGTTAATAAAGTAACTTACTGTTCTTTCGTACCAGGTTGAATCGCAGGGTGACGTGAGAGTAGGCTGGGCTCGACCTGACTGTTCGGCCTGTGTCGATCTGGGAACAGATCAACGTGCTTATGTGTTCGATGGTGTCAACGTAAGTCGAAATCAGGAAGCACACACGAAATTATACCTTACAACGGGTCAAACTTACACTTAATATAATTTGGTTATTGATTTGGCTCAAGTTGCAAATCGTTTTTATTACGGCTGCAAATACATACGCATTGGGCGTTAAAAGAAATGTGACATTCCATACACCTACCAAAGACTGTTAAATCATGTGTTTCCATATACCCTTGGGATATGAGCTTAATCTAAACGGTTTGTAAATTGTGGCAGGCGCTGAAATGGCACAACGGTTCGGAAAATTTCGGGCAGCGCTGGAACATCGGTGACGTCATTGGATGTTTGTTGGACCTCAATGAACGAACGATTTGTGAGTTTCATGAAAATGTTACATTCTGTGTCCATCATCACAAACATAATTAAGATCTGCGTGTTTGGTCATTTTGTTTCTAACCAGGCCGCGAAACTGCGTATTAATTGAAGTGCGAAATACAACTTGATGCTGCTATAGCAGCATAAGTATACTTCCAATATTTAAACTTTGTAAAAGTGTCAGGCAACAACCCTTAAGCTTGTTATGATTTCAACTGTGATAAAAATCTTGACAAAATTTGTCAATTGTCTTAAAATTTCTGTTCGATTTTTTTACAAACATGGCCAAGATGGCAAGTGATCACCCGTTGTTGTTTGCAGCGTTTACGTTGAACGGCGAGATTCTGATTGACAGATCGGGACAAGAGTTCGCCTTTTCCAACCTTCCACCGGGGATATTTCTTGTTCCAGCGGCAAGCCTCAACACTGGACAAAGTGCCCTGGTCAACCTTGGACAGGTAAAAACGATGTTCTACTTTACATTATTCATACCATTGACATGCGCTGTAGATCAGGGCAATATAGCTCAAAAATTTGTTTTTTAAGGACTCGACGAGCCTCAAATACTTTGCGGCGATGGGACTTCAGGAAGGATACCGACCGTTTGCTGAGTAAGTTCTATTCAATGGGTAGTGTGATCTTAAAAAAACGCCGTTGTTAACTATTATAGGCAGCAATCATGTTCCAATAGATTTCGAAACATAGGGGGTGTTTGTAAATACATAAATCATGACGAAAGTCGAAGTGTACTGATTCGGGCGCTACCTGATGGTTTGTATGTGTCCCCCAAATTACCATTTCGAACTAACAACATCTTGGTTTTATAGATGATTAACGAGAGTCGCATTCCATACAAATTTACACTCTTTTAAGTTTTATTTTAACTCGAACTACTGACTGTTTTTTATTTCAGAGGGATGAGATCGCAGGTGGCGATTTGGTTTACCAAGAACCTTCCATGTTTCGTCACAGTGGATGAAACCAACCGTGACATCGAAGTGATTCGAATCCCGGCTAGGCGAGTTTGTGTATTTGATATAATGCCACATGATCATTTTAGACGACGTGTTTAGTTCATATATTCCGNTGTTACATTCTGTGTCCATCATCACAAACATGATTAAGATCTGCGTGTTTGGTCATTTTGTTTCTAACCAGGCCGTAAAACTGCGTATTAATTAAAGTTCGAAACGCAGCTTGATGTTGCTAGTTGCTACTTCCAATGTTTAAACTTTGTAAAAGTGTCTGGCAGCAACCTATAAGCTTGTTATGATTTCAACTGTGATAAAAATCTTGACAACATTTGTCAATTGTCTTAAAATTTCTGTTCGATTTTGTTACAAACATGGCCAAGATGGCAAGTGATCACCCGTTGTTGTTTGCAGCGTTCACGTTGAACGGCGAGATTCTGATTGACAGATCGGGACAAGAGTTCGCCTTTTCCAACCTTCCACCGGGGATATTTCTTGTACCAGCGGCAAGCCTCAACACTGGACAAAGTGCCCTGGTCAATCTTGGACAGGTAAAAACGATGTTCTACTTTACATTATTCACACCCTGGACATGTACTGTAGATCAGGGCAATATAGCTAAAAATTTGTTTTTTAAGGACTCGACGAGCCTCAAATACTTTGCGGCGATGGGACTTCAGGAAGGATACCGACCGTTTGCTGAGTAAGTTCTATTCAGTGGGTAGTGGGATCTTCAAACCGCCATTGTTAACTATTATAGGCAGCAATCATGTTCCAATAGATTTCGAAACATAGGGGGTGTTTGTAAATACATAAATCATGACGTAAGTCAAAGTGTACTGATTCGGGCGCTAGCTGATGGGTGGTATGTGTGCCTCAAATTACCATTTAGAACGAACAACATCTGGGTTTTATAGATGATTAACGAGAGTCGCATTCCATACAAATTTACACTCTTTTAAGTTTTATTTTAACAACTAACTGTTTTCTATTTCAGAGGGATGAGATCACAGGTGGCGATTTGGTTTACCAAGAACCTTCCATGTTTCGTCACAGTGGATGAAACCAACCGTGACATCGAAGTGATTCGAATCCCGGCTAGGCGAGTTTGTGTATTTGATATAATGCCACGTGATCATTTTAGACGACGTGTTTAGTTNAAGAAAACGGGGCTGTGCTATCTAAAACAAAATTTTTTGGCTGATTTGTTGTTTGTGATACGAGTTTAGGGCGCTTGGAGAGTAAAACCATGTCCAGTATAAACTATCATCGAGATTTGAGCTTCAAACCGATTTTCCTTAAACCAGAAAGCTAAAAAACTTTCATATTCGTTTTAATTTTTTTACTGACGTTCTGTCGCAGGCTTAAAGGCTCCCAAGTTTCATTTCCGCTCCAAGTCATCAGCAACTGCGGCACAATCAGCAAACAACACGCCAGCTAAATCCCGATTAACTGAAGAGGTTTTGCCCGACCAGTATACGGATGTACTGTATAAGAATGACATTGACCAGGTAACTATTAATTGGAGTCAATTGACTGTCTAGAGTCAATTTCGAATTATTTAAATATAGCGATTTCAAACAAGCAAAAAATTAGTGTTTTTGACACGAAGCTTTAATCCTGTTTTGTGTGCATTGAAACAACTCTAGTTTTAGTTAAACCAAACCCCAAACGCAAATTTTACTGTCAGTTTCTACGTTGGTTTTGCGCTATTACCGCACAGGGCCTACTTTGATTTAAAAAGATGTGTTTCCCAATGAGTTAACCAAAACCAAAAACTCAAACAAACCAGAAACTGAATTTTTTCTCAGCTTCTCCATTCCACCCAGTACTCGTTTACCGTGAGAGTTTTCCCTGATCAGGAACCCGGAAGTGTATACGTAGGCTGGGTGACGTCAGACTTCCATTGGAACATGGACAAATTTCGTCACGATAATATTCCGTCGGTTACTTTGACTCTAGGTGATGAGAAAGGCAAAGTCAGCGAAAGGTAATGATCAGAGTTTTGGTATTTCGTGACATTTTAATCCCCACGACCAAAGCTTGAACATACCTTGGTCAGGCTTTGATTAAATATAATTTGTTAGGGACCCGATTTTGTATGCCTAAAGCAGACCTTTAAACAACTGACTGCTGTCATCCACAGCCAACGGTATCGCAAAAAGGTGGACTGGGACTTAATGTTTTTAATACCGCCTATCTCCATGCACCCCAATACAACAAAAAGCATTTTTGCCTTTAGCACCAAATACTTAGTCACCCTATGCATTTTCCCATTTAAAAGTTGTTGGACATCGTAAAGCAACAAAGCAATTTGGCTTAAAATTCGTTTTGGCAAAAGTTCTTTAAATTGGCCTACTTCTTCAGCATCAAGCGGTCCAACTGTTACGTCATCTGGTGTGGCGACCTCCACCAACACGTGGCCAATGGCCAATCAAACAACGGCTTACTGGTCACGTGCATGGTTGACATAGCAACGGGCTTGCTGACCTTCAGTGTGAACGGAAAGGATCTACATGTATTCTATCAGGTAAACAGTTAAGATAGTTTTGTGTTTGTTTGGTGATGAAATGCAACCTTTTAATCGCGGTTAGTAGAGTAAACATTTTGCTCATATAAATGTTAATGTGTTATAGGTCGAACCTGGCGTAATGCTGTACCCTGCTGTGTTTGCGCTTCCATCTGCACAGACTGTCTTCCAATACGAGCTGGGAAGATCCAAGGTACGAGCAAAAATAGAGAATACTAGCACATTTGCAGTTACTTGCCAACCAAACTACCAATGTTTTGTGGCTAAATATTTTGGATAAACGGCTTGTTGTTTTCTTTTCTACGCCATTTATTACTATGCACCACAAATCACTCGCTTATAGTTTAGGAACAAAAACATGTGATTTTTTCTGCTTAAATTTCAACGTGCAGTAGTTGTTTTCCCGCTTTGCCCGAAATCTTAGTACTGTCTGTTTTCTCCCAAATTTATTAGTTTTCACCCCAACTAAACTCTGGTTGAAATCATTTTAATAAATAAAGAAACCCAGGCCCAAAATTATTGTTTGTTTGTTTTTGCTTAGAACTGCATGCCACTGTCAGCTGCCGTATTCGAGTGCGAACGCAAAAACGTTATTCCGCAATGCCCGCCGCGATTGGTCGTTCAGTCCCTGGCCCGGGTCACGTGGACACGCATGCCGACACGGTTGATTAACGCCGAGTGTCGACGCGAGTTGGAGAGATCAAAGGGATGGACGGCTGAGCTGAGAGCTACAGATGAAAACAAAGATGCATGTTAGTAGCATTTGAAAAAAAGCATGTAATAAAAATCTTCATGAAAGCATCTTGAGGATTAAAGCAAATGATGGCCAACCTGCGTCTGCTGTCAAACGTTACAAAATTTATTTTATGTTTGTCAAAACATTTTTTTGTTTTTCAAAAGTTTTATTGACTACACAAAGGTGACCACAAATTTGAAAGCCGGTTTCAAATTTCGTCAAAACCAAAGTTTCTTTTTGCAATAACCGTTGTACTGGGTTCTAAACAGACTCGTGAGCTTACAAAGCCCTAGCGGCGTGCATTGGATAAAAGTACTTAAATTAGCCCTGAAAACTCGATCGAAAGTTAAAAGCCTGAATTAACTTACCTTAAAAGTCATTTATTGTATGGCCCTTCAAATATGTTTTCAATTTTTTCAGACAACATGGCTGTCCTACACATACCGGAAGAAAACCGATGCGTAGATTTACTCGAATTGAGTGAGAACAATGCTTTACTCGACTTCCATGAGCATACCATCAAACTCTACTGCGCCTTGTGTGCTCTCGGAAACAGCAGAGTGGCCCATGTACTGAGCAGGTAGGCTTATTTGTGTGGCGGTACATGTGCCTTAACAATATATATTTCAGTTATATGTATTTCTACTTAAAAGGATACTTTTTATTTTGACACTGTGTTTCACTGACCATAAATACACACACTTTTACGTCTGGATCCGATGCTAAAGTACGGTATCTTTCCGCTATGGTTTTGACGTTTTGAGCATAAGAGTTAACGTTTGTGTCTGTTCTTTAAGCTACATCGACCAGAGACAAATGATGTACATTGTCAAGAACTCAACACTTGTAGGTTCCATGCGAGCAGCTTTCCACGACTTACTCATCGAGATGCATCTTGCCCCTCATGCGAATGCAAGGTGTGTCCTCTATATGAAAATGAAGTTCGACGTCTTATTCGTATATTGGTTGATCAAAATTTATTATACCTGTTATGAATTAAGGCATGGTTGCTACATTCAGTTCTGTTTTGTACACATTTGAATTTGTAAAAACGCCTTTCACCGTTTACATTTGTCGCAATAGCAACCTTAGACAATCGATTGATAATAACCGTTTTAATACTAAACTCTTAAAAAAAATCGCCAACTTTCTCCATTTTTTCCATAGGCGGAACACTCAAAATGAGTACATCTTTCCACTGAACGATTCAACACGATCTGTGGGTTTATTTGAGGGACCGGGCCAGTACACACCTGGGTTACCAGGGGTTGGTGTCGGTTCGTCACTAAGACCTGGTATGCATTGGTCGACCACCGACTTTGTAACCAGGTGAATTTTTTCATTTGAATTTTTTTTGCATTTAGGTGTGGAGTTGTTTAGGACAATAAAACAATAATAATGGGGCAATATTACAACAGGGCCAACCCGACTTTAGGTGTTTGATACTGTAAAAAAACTGATACCTCTGATGTAAAAAACTTGTGGTTAATAACGTCGGTTTGATATTAACCCTTGTATGCTGATGCAACTACCGCAGCTTGGAGGAGGCTTACAACCGTCCAGTCGACGTTCCCGAGTTTCCATTGGACGCCCTTCGCCACCACGTGATCAATCAGCTGGAGGATGCCGTGACGTCACTGCACCAGAACTACAAGGAAGTTACAGGACTCGCTCAGAAGCATTTGTTTGTGTAAGCTATTAGAATAAGTCAAGATGTGGTGAATCTAATTCTAGTTTTTATCGCCTCTTCCATCAAACAACTAAAGCGTCATCCCCACAGACCATTAAAACTGGGTGGGCTATCATGCTCTGTCTCGTTGGACAGATCAAACGGAAATGCTGTTGAATTAACTGGCTGGGAAGTGTAGTCACTTAAAAATTTAAAGCTTTTTAAAATTGGTAATGCAACTTTTAATTGTTCCTGTCATCTTTAATTTTTGAACATGGTAAAAATCTTTGCCAAAAACCTGCGTACGAAATTCGCCAAAAGCAAAACGTGTTTTTTATACACAGACCACTGTTGCGACTAACAGTTACCCTTCTTACCATGGGGGTGCTCGAAGACAGCGACATCAAGCGGATGTTGGTGATGCTTGACCCGGAATATTTCGGAAATCTTGTCACTGGTCTCGATAACCTTGAAGGTAACTCCCATTTTAAACTGCATTCTGCACCTGCAACAGCCCTTGANCATCAAGCGGATGTTGGTGATGCTTGACCCGGAATATTTCGGAAATCTTGTCACTGGTCTCGATAACCTTGAAGGTAACTCCCGTTTCAAACTGCAATCTGCACCTGCAACAGCCCTTGAAACACACAACTTTTACATTCCTAACCAAAACAAATAAAACTATTATTTGAACCTGCTTCTAAAGCGCAACCACCCTTAGACGATTTTAAGGGAATTTTCACTATTTTGTGCGACTTTTATATTTTCCTGCACGAAGCTATCTTTAAAACTTAGTAACCATCACACACATTTCAGACAAACATATGCACACTTCATTGGAATCAAAATACGCCAAGAATGTGTTTTATACATTGCTAGATTTGAAGTCATCCGTGGGTTGTGGTTTACTTCGTATGAGTTTGGTTGAACCTGTCAAGTTGGAAGCTTGTCGTCTGCTACATTACCTCAACGACTTGCAACTACAGCACCGCGTTGAGGCTCTTGTGTCGTTTTCCACACTGATTGTCTCCAAGCTACAACAAGTAAGCTCCAAGCTTAAAAGCTCCATTTTTCGTTTTTTTCAATCAAAATTTTGAAGTAACCAAACGAAATTTTGTTGAAACAATGCTCTCTTCTATCTCTGCATATAAAGACAGTAGACATGCTTTACATAAGATCCAAGAAGTCAAATATTTAGTGACGTGAAATATAAAAACACAAGTTGCTAGCAAACGCGAAGAGGTCGTTATGGCCACCCTTTGAAAATACCTTTGTCACCCCCACACTATTTTAATCAAGTAAAAAAACAGTGTGGGGTTTTATTATGTTCAAACTTTTCTTCAGGACCAACGCAGCCGATATCAGTCAGTGATGGAAGCTTTGAACATGTCAGCTGCGATGACCGCTAAAATGACCAAGGAATTTCGATCACCGCCAACTGACCAGATGGCCTTGCTGCTTAGGTAAACCACAATATTCCGTTACGTTTACCGAAACTAACCACGCCCCAGACCATGCGACAACTAATATGACGGAATAAATGCCTTGTCCGATTACTTTGGTTCTCGAATTCAGTGGGCAGATTATACTAAGACAAATAAGTTTTTTCAGCCCTTAAAACTACTTGCAACGCCAATTTTGTTTGGACAGTTTCAAGTCCGAGGACAGAGAAGGGGACTGTCCCCTGCCTGACGAGATTCGTGACATCATGTGGAACTTTCACATGGACATGTTACGTCATTGTGGTGAATTCGCGGACGAGGAGACCGAAGAAGTAAAAGAGGTAATGGTGGTGTGGAAATAAAAAAGTTTAAATACCTTAGTCCATGGGTATAATTACCACGTTTAGTTTAAAAAAAGGTTTATTTTGGAAAGTGGTATCAGTTTAAATAAAAAAGTTTAGATCCGCATGGTATCACCTAAACAACAATAGACAAATTGAAGTGTTTTCTACTTTCAAAGAGTGTATTGGGGCAAAACGTTCTTCTATATATCAAATGACAATAAACCAGTGTAAATTTGCTGCCAAGGAATCGTATGGTAACCGGCTCAAATCGCTTCTCTCACGAGTTCTGCGTCGAAAGACAACCATTCCTGAAGGAGAAAAGGAAGCGTGCGATGGCAATGGTGCACCGACGTCATCGGCTTCATACTTCCGGGATCTGACGACGCAAATAATGGTCACGTGGGCCCAGGAGAAGAACATTAACGACCCTACGTTGGTCCGCGAAATTTTCTCGCTTCTGTATCGACAATTTGACGGAATCGGAGAAGTAAGTCATATTATAACTTGCGCCAGGCCAGAAATACAAATATACCGCGAAACAACGTAAATAAATTATACTTCTTGAAATGCTTTGACATGCACGCACAATTAGACTTTAAAACGGCGGAAGTTTTTGAGCTGCAGACATTGCACACTGTTTCGACCAGTAAGGCTGGTGACAAGACATTGGCCGTTTAGGCTGATGAGACCCTACAGGTCGAAACACTCTTTGCAGCTCACAAATCATTATTGGCTCTTTGTTGTTATATAGGTTGAGGTTTTGTTTTTCAACAAGCTGATGCCTGAATTGGCGTCCCTTTATACAATTCAACTTTCGTTGGTATCTTGTATTGCTAAACTTTCATTTATACAAAGATATCGCTGCGACTGGTGCAAATTTGTTTCACAAATAAACCACATTTACTTTGATCATATCCACAATACAATACGTTTAGCTTAAGGAATCGATACACGTACTTCAAAACAATACTAAAACAAACCTGCCCTTTTTTGATTCTTCAAGCATTCCATTGCCAATTTCTTTTCTGTCAACAGTTGCATCGTGCATTGAAGAAAGCTTACTGTATCAGTGCAATATCCGAACGGGATACAATGGGATTACTTGACGCTCTGTCCCGACTTCGATCTTTGCTATCAGTAAAACTTGGACGCGAGGAAGAGTCCCTTATCATCAAAGAACTTAAGTACGTATGCTAAAAAGCTTGTTGATAACGAAATGCAAATCAAACCTTCATTCTTTTGCAGTAAGATAATGAACAACAAGGTATTTTACCAACATCCCAACTTGATGCGGGTTCTATGTATGCACGAGACTGTTATGGAAGTGATGGTCAGTGTGCTGGGCGAAGGAGATGAAGACGATATGAACGGTAAGTTCAAGATTCTACAGCTCTTTTACTCCACCCGACGTTATAAAATAAATAGCACGCTCATTCTAAGGTTTGCATCATTCGCTTTAAACCTACAGGTCAAGAGGTTCGCTTCCCGCGTATGGTGGCTGCGTGTTGTCGATTCCTGTGCTACTTCTGTCGTATTAGTCGCATGAATCAAGGGGCCATGTTCGACAAAATCGGTTTCCTTCTTGAGCACGGTTCTGTCGGCCTTGGTAAGTCTATTTGTTACTGCTTTGTTGACGTGCTCGAAAGAACGTGTGTACGTTAGAAAAAAACCCACCTAATCATCGATGATGTTACTATGTCGCAGCATCACCATCAATGCGTGGTTCCACGCCGCTAGACGTCGCTGCTGCATCAGTAATGGACAACAACGAACTTGCTCTAGCTCTGCGCGAGTCAGATCTCGAAACGGTGGGTCCAGCATGTTTCTAAAGGTTCATATCATACCTATTGCCGTTGTCATTTTTTTCTGTCCCGTATTCACCTGCTTATTAAAAGAATGATTAGGCTATTTTATATTTAAGCCTATGTTACACATGCATTTAAAGCGTTTTTTTTACGATTTCTAAAACATTTGCTACGTTCGACTGTGTCTAACTCGTCTAATTGCCTAACAATTTTTTTCAATATTAAAACTGAAGCTCCGTCACTTTATTTATTTGCAGCTCGTGGAAAACCTCGCGAATTGTGGATTACAAAGCTCCAATATTTTGTTGAGAAAGGGCTACCCCGATCTCGGGTGGAATCCCGTCGAAGGAGAAAGATATTTGGACTTCCTCAAACACGCCGTTTTCGTTAACGGTTAGTGCTGCACAGTGTGAAATATAGCCTGCAACTAATAGATGCCCTAATAATCTGTTTATTTTGAACTTTATGTAAAGCGAAATTACCAGGTTTATGGGTTTTTTGGATTGCTATTGAATAAACTGCAAAGTACAATAAGTTTCTTTTTTTGCAAACTGGTTCAATACGGTTGGCCTTACGAAAATATAGCAATCATAAATACTTAAACTCACTTTGCTGAACATTCTCAGGTGAAAGTGTTGAAGAAAACGCGAACTTGGTCGTCCGCCAGCTCATACGACGCCCGGAATGTTTCAGTCCAAGTTTACGGGGCGAGGGAGGCCAGGGTCTGCTCTCGGCAGTCACCGAAGCTCTACAAATATGCCGGGATCCACTTCGTGATTGCCCTGATCCAGCGTTCATGCATCACCAGTGAGCTTTGTTTTATCAAAATGCCATTAAATGCGTTATTGCTAAGGAACGAGTTGAAAAAAAATAAATTATGCTCCAGCAATTCATAACGCTTACAGGCGAATTAAACGTTTTTAACATCTTGTGAGAGCGGGTACAGACGACATAATTATGTATTTAACTTAGTTTCTAAGTTATAACTTGCCCACGGTCTTTTGTTTGTTTAAAAAAAAAATTAATCGCCTGCAAGGGGTCAAAAATGAGTGGGGTAAATGGCAATTTGCTTTCTTTCATCCCTGGAGTGTTTTTTTTTCGTTTGATGTTGGACCAAATCCAATTGGTTACTCTGATATCTATGTAAAATATCGTGACATTTCTCTCGACAGCTACGTGGATGAGGAAGATGAAGAGGAGGAAGAGATCCACATGGGCTTCTCTATTCTTGCGTTTTACTCTGCTCTCATAGATTTACTGGGAAGATGCGCTCCGGAACAAAATCTAATTGAGCAGGTAAATGTTGCTCATTCATGTTATTATTCGATTCTTACCTCACCAACCGAATTCGTTGGAGTTTTGTATACCAGGGTTCCGAAATGTTTTACACACAAGTACCGACTATTACCTTCTTATTGAGACTGTTTAAAACCGCGAATTGTGTACCGGACTACTTGACTTCGTTTAAACTAACTTGTTGCTGTTACAGTGCATGATTGTAAGCCAAACTTAACAAATGTACATGTAAGGTGGGCATCCGTGCTTTTTACTTGAATGTTTTGAGACTAAGAGTTTTTTAGGGTAAAAGCGAGGCGATTCGCATCCGAGGCATCTTGAGGAGTTTGGTTCCTCTGGAGGATTTGATTGGTGTCATCAGTTTGCCTTTCGACCTTCCGCGTCTAGAACGAGGTGAATCATGTTCTAATTCCAATATATATGAAATTCCTTGTCTAAACTTACCTGTTTTTTCATAGTTTTTATGCTATTTTAAATTTGTTAACTACTGTGAATTTGGTCAAAGTGAATTAGACTAAGTTGAGTTTTCATTTGGATTAACCCAAATCCTTGCTGTAGATGGCTCCAGTCACATCCGCCAGCCCGATCTCTCTGCTTGCTTCGTCCCTGACCACAAATCCGCCATGATACTTTTCCTGCAGCGGGTTTACGGCATCGNAAATCCTTGCTGTAGATGGCTCCAGTCACATCCGCCAGCCCGATCTCTCTGCTTGCTTCGTCCCTGACCACAAATCCGCCATGATACTTTTCCTGCAGCGGGTTTACGGCATCGATAGCCCGCAGCTCCTGATCCGAATTCTTGAAGTCGGTCTGCTACCAGATATGAAAGCAGCTGCACAGCTGGACACGGTAAATGAATGCTACACGTAACCTCAGTATGAAAAAATGCAATTGTGAATGTAATCAGCTATGATCGCCTGTAAAATGCTTGACTCTAGTTGCCACCGGCCTATTATGAAGTCTTACACTCATTCGTGACAAAATTTGTAAACAGTTAGGTGGGAATCTTGTTTGGAAAAGTGTCTTTGATGTTGCACACGAAAACATCTTTACCGTTATGAAAGACGGTTTGTTTATAAAGGCAGTTATAATGGTTTACTTAAGGCTTTGAAGACTCGCCTAGTTTCCAATTTCTCCTTTGTTTTCCTTGCAGCCTGCATTGCATTCATCCGACATGGCTCTAGCTCTGAACCGCTACATGTGCCACAGTGTTCTACCACTCATAATACGACACGTCGAGCTCCTCGGCCAATCACAGCACCGCGTTGTGCTATTGGACCAGGTTCTTCACACTGTGTATCGGATGTCCCGCGCCAGAGCTCTCACCAAAGCACAGAAGGAAATGATCAGTGATTGTCTGGTGGCTGTTGCCGGGTAGGATAATTTGTATTTCTGGTAAATCCCTAAGTAACGCCTTAAATGAGTTGCGCTTATGACAAGTTTCGTTTTTCTAATCTGCGGTAGGTGCAATGATATGAAGTTGGATGTTTGGCAATCTCACATAGATTTCCTGCTTAAATAACGATTGGTATTTTACCTATTTTACAAACCCAAATGCAGTGTAACTTGTCACTTGTTTTGTCATTTGTAACGGATAGTTGATGTCAAACATCAAAAAGGATAGTACACGAATGCGGTTTGGTATCGACCGACGTTCTTAGTGATATCATTTTGCACTATCTAGTATTGAGAAAAGAAAAAAAATAATTTCAAAAATTACACAGAGTTTTGCGACCTTCCTTGTTGCAAGGGTTGCTTCGCAAGTTAACCTTCGACGTTCCTACACTTACCGAGGAGACATACATACCAATAAGGGTAAGTGTGTCAGGCGGACCATCCGTCACAACTCGCGTGTTATTGTGTCTGCACATATAAAGCGTTTAAATTAAACTTAATGTTTAGTGTATCTTATGATTAAGGTACAATTTCCGCGGTGGGGTGGTTTTAAATATACCTGTCATCCTTAATGTTAATACGGCCAGTGTGTGTTGAAACGTCTGTAGTAAAATACATTTACTATATTAAGGTTAATACATTTTTACTATATATTGTAACTAACAACGCACCAAGATTTGAGGTAAAAGTATGACTTGAAAAACGATATTATACCTATGTAGTTAAGCAGGCTGTAATCCCGGCTCAACATAATGCCTTCAGTTCCGATAAAACATATTGAAGTACGCACACACATTTTTTAGCTTTTAGCCCAGCATTACACGCGGTGTTGGAAGTATTACTACTTGCAAGATGGCTGTGTGGAGTTCGGTTGCGCCACTGATGAAGAAAAACATCTTACGATGGTTTTGTTCTGGGGTCTCTTTGACGCCCTGTCGAAACGGGTAACTACTGACCAAAAACCTTCTCGTGAAAATAACTAACTAACCGTAATAATGGCATAAAAATCCGAATAAACGTGTCCAATTAGGCTATGCTGTTATTTTTTATGATCAGCCAGTCATTTATTTCCAAAAAATTACAATACCATCTTGTTAAGCGTTTTGCAACACATTTTATTTTGTGACTAATCCAACTTACAGGAATACGAACACGAACTATTCTCGAAAGTTCTTCCATGCTTATGTGCGATCGGTAACGCCCTGCCACCCGACTACGCCCTCTCACCAGCGATGGAGAAACTACGTCAGCAACCTTCGCTGGATGCTGATGGAAAATTTAATCCGAAACCCATCGACACCAAAGGGTCGGTTGAAGATACAAATTCGGTGGAAATTTTATTCGACCACAGTAGCATTCAACTTATTAGATCAAAGGCCTCAACAAGACCTACTAAATAACTTACGCTCACAAAAGCCCTTTGGGAGTTTTAGGGCCGTATGCAGAAACCTGGCTTAGTACTAAGCCGCGGATCAGTTACGTCACGCTCTGGTGATCCGTATGCAGAAACTCGGCTTAGCGTCTAAGCCCGGTCTAGTGACAATCG
>QXVZ01004109.1:0-10601 GCA_008931825.1 Phallusia fumigata
AAGCAGTGTTTGTGGAAGAGGATTTAAACAGGTTTCGCATTCCTTTGGCAACACAGCAAGCATTTGTTGTTGCAGCTGTAAAATCTGGTCATAGGCTTGCATTTCGCATTTTGCAACAGAACAAGGTTAGCTATTTTGTTCATCGCTCCTGGCAAGAGTTGTTGGTTGCACTCAGACTTGTTTTGTTTATGACACTGAATGAATTCAAATCCTATCTTAAAAATGCTTTTGAGTCTGGAGATTTAGAAAATGTTGTGAAGTTTTGTTTTGGCATATGCAGGGACAGTGTGCTTGAAGAAGCTGAAGGGCTTTCTCCTGTACCACAGGTTGGTGAAATAAAAGAAAAGAAAAAGTTTCTTGGTGATATTGCTGAATCCAAAGCAAAGAAACTGTCAGAGGGTGTGAGGGAAAACAACCAAGTACATGACATGCAAAAGTGGTTTCATCTTTGTGCATGTTTAAATGAACTTGGCAGTGATGATGTTAGCTTACCTGTGGCCAAACTTCTACCAACAGTTGCTAACATTAAGGGTTCTGTATTTTCATCTGATATCACAAACATGGCTGCACTTTACAAACTCAANATTTGGTAAAATTTGGTAAATTTGAAAACTTTTGGTAAATTGAAAAAAAATTGTTAATTTACAGCCAAGTTTTAACATTTGGTCCATATTTAAACAAATAAAATTTCTGAAAGGTATTTTATTTTGTAAAAATGTAATGAATTTTTCCACTTTGAAGTGGCCATCCCTTGCTCCAATAGTTATCACAACCTCAGTAAAATATAATATCCTGATTGTAAATCCCCCATGTGTGCTTGTTTTGTGTTTAACAGATGAAGAAGTTGATGTTGCATAACATACTTTTTGGAGATGAAGGTGTGGGCATACTTAGCAGTGGTGTGCACAAAGTAGCAGATCTTGGTATGGACGGCATTGGCATGACATCGGTTGGTGCTGTTAAGTTGGGTCAACATCTTAAGATGGAAACTACACAGTTCATGGTAACTGTGGATTTGTTTGTCTCTTTTATTGTGAAACAAAGTTGATTGTTACAAACATTGTGACATAATATATAGCTTGTAAGAAAACAATTAGGTTGAAAACAAAAAATATTTTCCATGTGTTGATGTGATTGGTGTTTGGGTATCGACTATTCCATGGTGCATATCTGTCAGTTTCTCATCATTGCTTGTGTAAAATGTGCATTGTTATACAGGTTGGATTGAATATCAGTCACAATAATGTTGGTGACATTGGAGCTTGTGCAATTACCAAGTCAATCCACAAAATGCAAAGACTTAAAATGGCTGGTTGTGGGATCACATGTAAAGGAATCCCAGGCATCACTCAAAACATCCTGAACTCTCCAACTAAGGTTTGTTACTATTTTGATATTTAGTGTATTAAAAGTAAAAGTTTAGTAAAACTGGCTGGGTTTTAAAAAATTTGTCAGTTTTATTGTTCATTTCTGTGAACAGAAAAAGTTAAAAATTAAGGTTTTAGGTTTGGTGTTCAAACCACTGTGTTAGGATATTGTTGTTTATTTATAAGGAGGTTAAAAGTCTAAATTGCTTGTCCCTACTTAGATTCCCTCCTTGAACTTGTCAAGGAACAAGTTTGGTGACATTGGAGCCAAAGAACTTGCAAAATGTTTGCATCTAGTGGAGAAACTCAGCTTGCGTCATTGTGATGTCACTTCCACTGGTGCAGATGCATTGGCTGGTGGATTGTCAAAGTTACAGAAACCAGTAGGTTAATGTTTTTTTTTTCATTTGTGTGAACAGAAAAAAAAATTTAGGTGTAAATTTTAGTGTTCAAACCACTGTATCAGGATATAGTAGTTTCATTTAATTAAGAGGTTAAAAATCTATATTGCTTGTTCCTACTTAGATTCCCTCCTTGAACTTGTCATGGAACAAGTTTGGTGACATTGGAGCCAAAGAACTTGCAAAATGTTTGCATCTAGTGGAGAAACTCAGCTTGCGTCATTGTGATGTCACTTCCACTGGTGCAGATGCATTTGCTGGTGGATTGTCAAAGTTACAGAAACCAGTAGGTTAATGTTTTTTTTTTCATTTGTGTGAACAGAAAAAAAAATTTAGGTGTAAATTTTAGTGTTCAAACCACTGTATCAGGATATAGTAGTTTCATTTAATTAAGAGGTTAAAAATCTATATTGCTTGTTCCTACTTAGATTCCCTCCTTGAACTTGTCATTGAACAAGTTTGGTGACATTGGAGCTGAAGAACTTGCAAAATGTTTGCATCTAGTGGAGAAACTCAGCTTGCGTGGTTGTGATGTCACTTCCACTGGTGCAGATGCATTGGCTGGTGGATTGTCAAAGTTGCAGACACCAGTAAGTTAATGTTTTATTGTTTGCTTAACATAGCTTATATTGGTTGTTGTACTGGGTAAGATAGTCCAATTATTTTGTTATTTGCCATTAAATCTATGATCTGGCTAGAATTAGCTTTGGCATATTGATGGAGTTGGACATGGTTTGCAATATTTCAACATTTTTGCAATAACTTATGGTATCATTTATCTAAGAATTATGAACAGATTTGTGTTGTGCTTGGTTTAATGACAACAATTATAATTTTACAATATTTATATTCAATGAAAATTGCAAAAATCCAGAAATATGTTTCATTTAGTTTTGTACAATTTAGATGCTTCTACTAAACTTGAATGGCAATCCAATTGGCAACTCTGGTGCTGAGGCGATGTCAAAATGTTTGCACAGCGTCAAGTCGCTTGACTTGGGTGGCTCATTTGATGGTTGTCAAATAACATCAGAAGGAGTTTCTCATATTGCTTCAGGTTTGCTGTCACTCGAAGAACCGGTGAGATAACAGTTTTGGCAAAATCTTAAATGCAAATTATTTGTACACAGTCTTACATTTTAAGCTGTGGTGTTAATTCCCTACAAAACTTAATGGCTTTAAAAAAGTAAAGATAATTTTAACGTAAGTTTGTGCCATAAATAAATTACAACACTGCTTAGGTGGTTTGTAAATATCTAATGTAATAGTTTGGAAAAATATTATTTTATGTGTTACTATGTCTCTGTGTTTCACTGTTATCTCAAGTAACATAAATATGTACACAATGTTAAAACATGTATATTCCAATTACATTCAAGATGGAATCTTTGGACTTGTCATGCAACAAGTTTGGTGATGATGGTGCCAGTAAGCTCTCCAAATGTTTGCATCAAGTAAAGAGACTTTACTTGCGTGAATGTGAAATCACTTCCATTGGAGTTGCAGCATTGGCTGATGGATTGTCAACACTACAAACACCAGTGAGTTATCACCAAAATACAGTTGAATGACAACTTTACTAGTTATGGGTCTTCTTCCCTGAAGACACCTGTTATTTTCACTTTTTTCTCCCCTGCAGCTTGTCAATGCACCTTTGGCTTAAATATTTGGTGGATCTGGATAAGGTCATGGACAGTTTTATTTGATTCAAATTCCATCAGTAATGACACTGCTATCGAAATGTTTTTTTTGGAATGAGGAAAATTTTTTTCTACTGATGTGCACTAGTGCATTAAACTTTTATTTCCAAATTGGATGAAAATTCGACAGGTTTTTAAACATGCAATTACAGCCTGGCCCAACCAATTCTGCAATATTTAGATAAACTAACTGCGAGACCCAATGGAAAAAAACAAGATTAAGTCATCTCTTAGGACTGGTGTATTAAAAATGTATAACCTGAAAAAGTGGCAGTTCTGTTTTAAGGTAGACTTCTCATACAGGACTGTCCCAGTTTCAACGCCTTGTCCTGGTGACCCACCCTGTCAGCCAGTATGTCCTGATTGTTTGAAACCACCTCAAAAGAGATTACCCATAAATAAAATATTGTTGATGCAAAGTTCAATGCTATTGTTGTCAATCTATTTTTTCCAGTTCGTTATTGTGGTTATACGTTTGGGTTGAATGTTAGCAAGCCAAGTCGAAAAAAATTTTTTTTTGGCCGCCTGTTTGAAAGCGTCCCGGATTCTAGTTGTAAAAATATGGTAAGCCTGTTTTTAGGTGCAACTAAATATGCTGATTTTGACTGCATTGAAACCAAAATAATCAGGCTACCTATATCTAAGCATTTTCCAAGGTTTATTTAGAAATAGGTAATTTGAACCAAATACTGAATTTAAACCCTCCTAAACTGTTCTCCAGCATTGAGATATACGTACCCCAGTAAGAACCCATTTGTTTGGACATTGTTTGATACTAATGTAAGCTGATGTTTAAATTCGCAGCTATAACCTTAGATCCACAAATTGATTGTGAAAGAGTTGTTGCATAGTAATGTTATTAAAAGTTTTTGATTGAAACATGAAACACAAGTAAATCAACAAACCAGTTTGTTTGTAAACTTAATTTTATTTCTTTAGATGGAAGAACTTGGTCTTGGTACTCGTTGGCATTCCACTGATCCAGATGTTAGAAAAATTCTGGAGTCCAAAGTGAAAAAACTTTGGTAGTTCTTGTAAGCAGTTGCACTACATTGGTAAATTGCCGAGTCATGTTTATTTTGCTTTATCTTGCATGGTTGCAACGAATTAATTAATGTTGAAAACAATTCTTATTTCTTACACAAACACAACCAAACTGTTTGTGAGTATTTATTGACAAGAAAATTTTTTATGTGTTTAGTCTCTCTTAAAAATTAAATCGTGAATTTCAGTTTTACTTACTTAATACCACAAGTGTAAAATCCAAGTGATGCAAATTTGTTTTAATTATTTAGAGTTTTAACCAATTATTGCACTTCATGTTTTTTTTTTAATTTTTTCTTATGTGTTGGTTGTATTTTGTTTCCACACGATGTTGTCATGGTTACTAAAATGCAAATTTTTTTACAATATATTTTGTTTTTAAACATTACATGCAAATTAGCCTCGTACAATTCTTCAACTTACTTTTATCACTGATTTCTTCCCAATGCAACATTTTTAGTGCCAGGAAAGTTAATAAGAAGGACCGAACTCACCCGACATTGTGCATTAATTACTTCTGACTAAATTCACTTTTTCTTCACTTGTTGTTGCCCTGACAATGACTCAGCATATCATGCAGCACATTTTGCTATGAGACCAAATAATTGTGCCTTGTATTTTTTGCAATTTCAGTTTGACTATTTTTGTGATTTTTTATTGTAGTACTTGTGTTTATTTGTTACTTATTTTATTTAACTCTGTGTCCAGAGTTTTCTAAATTCATTCTATGCCTAGAAAGCCATTGTAACTGTTGTATATATTGTAAAAATTGTAATATAATAACAAATACATGATATGTGATTATGTCGAATAACATATTGTCACATGAACTCTTGTATCCAACTGCTTTTTCACAAACCTATGCCAGTCCACAAAGATTTTGCAACAATCCTGAAATAAAAGTTTGCGGTGTATAAATATTTTAAACTGAGAAAAGCTCGAGTTATGGCTTGGTGAATTGTTTTATTCTATCACTTTATAACTTCTGCAAGGTGGCGCTGAAGAGCAAAACCTAATTTTGAACAAAAAAATCCAGTCATCCACAAACGTTTGAGTTTCTTCTATGTTTCGTCGCTCGTGTTGACTGAGATTTCTTATTTCGTAGTTGAACCAAAATTCAGTTGTGCACGTGACAGATTATCTCTCGCAACCCAATGACTTACGAGTCAAGTTAAGTGACACTGTTTTTTTACCACGGCGCAACTGCAGCAGCGAGAGACAGAGAGGCGTCAGTTACCATCATCCCACGCACAAACAATAATTTACTACGACGTCATAAAGTTCCAGGTTATGGAAAAGAATTCAAAAATCTTGGTATAGAACTGTGCTTCACAGTTCGTGGTGTTTGGCTGATATGCGCATACGCAGACAGATTTGAGGCTCAGAGCGACAAGGACCGCTGTCGTTCTCGCAATGCCGTCCTTGGCTTGGCGTGTTGGAGGAAGGTGGCGTTTTTGTACTCCGCGTGCGTTGTGCTTAAAACCGCTTACCTTTTTATTTTCAAATGAATAGATAAACCTTAAACTGTATGGTATTTAAGTAAAAAATGTTTGAAATGTTATTTTAGGATTTTATTAAGTTTCTAAATAAATTTTATTTTTTATACCCGCATAATTGTTTACTTTTACACAACATTAAACCAAGGTTAAAATTTCTGGAGCAGCTCGAATGTGGAATCATCATAAATATGAACACAGTCAGGCGTTGTTCCGCCCACCGCGAATAAAAAAATGAAACAAACTTGTTGAAAGCCACTTTGGTTTAATCGCTTTAACCAGACCAGTAAGATGCCCTAATCTAATTAATCCTGTGCGCCAGGATCATCTTTACATAACGAGGTGGCGACAGCCGATAGCAGCTGTAGCTCTGGATAGTGAATAAACACGGCGTTTGAAACAGGTTGATTAATATTAATGAGTGCTTGAAGTTGCTGTGGAACATAAAGTATGTGTGCAAACTAATTTTCTGTTGTGTATTTTTCTCCTAATTAGTTCGCCGTCAAGCTACTTGCTTTACTTAGTTTCTCTGGTGAATTTTACCATAGATAACTAATTTATCTATGATTTTACCTTGAGGATTTTGATTTTAAATTATCTGATGAAAATTGATGGAAATTCAACGGTTTAATAAACACTGCCCAAGCTTTTTGTTCACCAAAACACACAAACGCTCAAAAAATCATGTGCCACATACAGATATCCTCGTACTGTGATGTCATTTATGCGCTGTTATGACGTCACAGTGATATCACAATTATCAGAGCGGGTTGACCTCTCTAGCAGCGGGCGCGCGCCCCACATTCGAGAATAAACAAAAGGCGTCGATTGAATTCAAGGGATGGAAAGTTAATTAAACAAGCGGGGAATGAATGGAAGGCGCAGTGTGTGATCCGTAAAACTTCCAACAAAATTTCCCTTTATTCCGCCTAATATTGTATACTTTCTTTCTTACATTTGTGGATTAGGGTTAATGCTGGATGTTTACAGCTTGGATGTTTGACTAATTAACTCGCATTTTTAGTAAAATCTTGTGGTTATTTTAGCGAGGAAAATAATTTTGGTTTCAAATTAGGCAATTGAACAAAATGACTTTGTCTCAAAATATACGTGTACGGAACAATCTTACCGCGCATAAAACCTGTAATTGTGGGTTTTGTTATTTTACAAACCGATAAATGTTAAGGGTTGCGCAGTTCATTCACCAAACTTAAAAGGCGACTATAAATGAAAAATTTTCCAAGATAACTGCGGTGCGGTTATAGCAGTGAACACAATACAAGCTTGAACACAGTTATGTGTTGTAATGCAACTAAGTATAATAAAATTAACAAAGTTTGGATTTGCAAAGTAAAAGTTTTGTATTTTGAAAGTAAGATGTTAAGTCAAAAGGTTTTACCAAAGCACAGAAATCCGGCTAAAACTTTCAACCATAGTGGAAATTGGGCGATATTTTGTTTCCGAGCTTATCCAAACAAACACGCCGCCACAGACCACATAAGGTTCATGTAATTCAAATTTGAAGACGCCACACGCAAACCAAAATCCCAGGTAGTGGCACTTTTAACTTGTTGACACAACGCAACACGGCGCCACCGTGAAATCCTGCGACAATTATAATCCCGGTGCTCAGACCTGCCAGCGCACGATTTCCCGACGCATTTTTTCACGCGTTCAGTGCCTCGAATGCCAAAATCTCTTGAGGACTGCTTTGCCTCGTCGCGGCGGAGATAAAGAAAAGCGCGTTGTGCGTCTCGCGGCCTCTCAACAACTCGGCTCGTTCTGTCAGTTGCTGTTGGCGAGCTTGCTGTCAGCGCCGTGGCGCGTTCCACAATTGGAACGTGTGTTTCTGCCAGTTTAGCTGAGTTTTTGCAGGTGCTGATTCTAAACTGCTAGTTTTAACAATACTTCCTCGTCCACTTTGAGACAAAACTGTTTGATAGCTGCAGATATACTTAACAGCGCATAAATGCATTTACTAGTAAGGTTGGCAACTACTGTAGCTGCGTCTTCTTCAGACCTAGATTGATTTTGTAGGTTGACTTTTATCTGGAACAAACTGATTGTCATCCATTGTGCATTGAAACAATACAGTGAATTATCACTGTGTTTTAAAATGTTAATAGCAAGTAGAGTGAAAGTTATTAATTAATTCAACGGTCTGTTTTATTGGTGTTTAAATTTATTTTAAAGCAACAATAGTAGTCAATATTTGATGCTGTTTTAGTTTGTGGAAAAAAGATGTGTACAGTTTAACTTGGAAAGTTACCAGTCACTTTTTTTCTTTTTGATTTAAAAAACGGATTTGCAAATTAAGAATGTAAGAACGCAATATTATTTTTTAATTTCGCTGGATTACCGTTCCGATGAAATCACAAACAAACGCTGTTTTTTTTGTGCGTTAACCGTTGCAAATTAATACTCTGGGGAAAATTGATGTTTTTTTGACGTCGTTTATGTTTGTGTTGTTTCATATTTCAGAGCAACTAAAAGTGCACCTGCATGAGCGACCAAACATTGTGATACTGCAAATGGAATATAACATTTAAGTTCAGTTACCTGGGATGTTACGGTGATTAAAACTGAACAACTGAGGACTTTGGATTATTATTTGGTTTTGCACCGCAATTCAAGGCCAGTTTTCCCGCCGAACGACTATATTTTTGTCAATCGTAAAAAGAAGTCGACGAGGAAATGGGTGCCTACGTTTTGACTGCAAAGGGGTGCTTTTTTGTGTTTCTTCTTGCTGGTAAGTTTATGTTCATAAAAAATTATTATATTTTAAAAGGCTAGTTGAGATAGTCAACATTAGTATTGAAAAAAATTACGTGACTGTGGGTTGCAGTTCTATTCTGTTTTAGTTTTACGAAAAATCTCATAAAGGTTTTTATAAGGGTGCTTTATATGGTTGTTACAATACAAAGAAAAAGCTGTAAAGGTGTTAAATGTTTTACTGCACGAATTCAACCAATTGGCCTTCTTGTCTTCTCGAAGAAAAATGCCATGCTTGTGCAGCTGAAAGGTCGCTTTTAGACTTACACGAAACGTTCGCTTAATTGCCACCTTTCAACAATCCAACTGTTCTCAAATGTAGCATGTCGGATTATTGCGTCATAAAACGCTTTGTGTCGTATCACATAAAATAACATACAGTCACTTTGAATGGTTGTTGAAACAATATTGTGTTGTCAAGAAAATGATTAGAAAAGGTTTGGATGAACGATATTGCACGTTGGAAGCGTGTTTTTAAAACAGCTTTGTGCAGTCAACCAGAACATAGATTTGAACCCGCTAAATAAACTACAGTCGTTGGGAAAAACTTGCTGCGGTGAATTTCGGAAGAACCTACGTTTTCATTCTTCTGTCCCAATAGTTTAGATCTGTGTGCCGCGAGACCGCGAGACGCTGGTTGTGATGCCGCGAGACGCTGGGTGTGACGCAGTATTA
Organism: Phallusia fumigata; assembly: GCA_008931825.1. Lineage (NCBI taxonomy): Eukaryota > Metazoa > Chordata > Ascidiacea > Phlebobranchia > Ascidiidae > Phallusia > Phallusia fumigata. The sequence continues at coordinate 9,456 of QXVZ01004109.1, forward strand.
CTGCAACCCAACAACCGTTTATCCCAGATTTGAACGTTACAACAGTTTGCGCTAATTAATTTCGCCAATCCAAACTCTAGTTTGAATGCCCGCTGTGCATTTATGATGTTTTAAACCTCATGGTAGAAATTAATATCTTTAAAAAGCTGTACTTGCGCAAAACGCAGGTTGAGGTGTGAAATTGAGAAGTGAGTAAATAAAGGTTGCACCGGTTTAAAGCAGTGGTTCCAAACTGTTTGTGGTTTTGCTGAACAGTTTTACTGAGACTTGTACATCGCGGCACCAATAGCGGCTTACAAGAATATTACAACAATATATAAAGTAAACTGACGTTTTGGCATTTTACTTAAGAGGTATAGACATAAATCAAGCCTGTATATTCATTATCCACCGTCGTACTTGGTAATACATAACTTAATTGAAAACAATTCTAGTAAATTGGCCGCGGCACCGCTGGTTGGGTGAAACTGGTTTGGATCATCAGAAAACGAAGGTTCTCATAACAAGACCTAAAACTCTGGCTCACTGCTTTTGGCCTCCTGCAGTTGCGCACAGTTCGGACCAAGCTGTCGTTTCATGTTAAAAACCCTCAGTCGCATTCCGTTTCCGCTCCGTCGATCTCCAGTTACGTGGAGAGCTTTTTAAAAGTGACTTTTCCCTTTCGTGAGCGGAACAAAGTTCGCATTTTCTGCCCAAATCGTGCGTCACGGTCGGGCGCACACGCGGTTGTTGGACCGTGACGCTCCCCACTGTGCTTGTCACGTGATTACTTCTGCTTAATTTCGGGTTTGCAGCAAAAATCGTATTTGAACAAATTTTCTGTCATACTCAAACGCATTTCTCGGTCTGGCATTCAGGAATAAAAATTGGAAGCGTCGACATTTTGATGAAATTCTTGCATCGTCGAGACCATCTAGCCCATGGGTCAACAGTTAGGATTTGTTTTGTTTTTCTGCGAAAACTTTCCAGTTGGTTGATTTTCATCTTAGCAAGATAATTCGGATCGAGTTTGCGAAAAACATTTTTCAAAGATTTAGAAACCCGCGTAAAGTAATAGCCGGTGATTCATGATGCGGAGAAGTAAGTTGCTCTCTCTCTCTTTTTCGTCCCCCCCCCCCCCGCCACCCCAGAAAATTGCCCCCCCCC